>CAJQTV010004159.1:0-10086 GCA_907163055.1 Formica aquilonia x Formica polyctena | reverse complement strand
TCTCATCCATCATTATTTGCAGCGTTTGCACATTCGTCTCGAGCGTGTTTATTTTGTTTTCAAGTTCTTCCTGTCTATCCTCCAAAAGCTTGACACGTATTTCCACGTACTGTTAGTTTGCGGCATCAGTATCATCTTCCGGTTGCGCTACGCGTCGTATCTTGCGCAACCTTGCGTCAATGCCGGAGGCTGTCTGACACAGAGCGTTATCGCGCACATAATTTCTTAGTAATCCATTCCATTGATAGTATGAGTTGTTCGGTGTTCCCAACGATAATCCAAATTTATTAATCGACACTTCGATACAAACAATAATGACAGACTGACTCGTTTCGCCGACGCATAGATTAATTTATAATAAGGCCAGCTTCGTAAAGTTCCTCGTTAATTGATAATATTTCATTGTCGTGGGCATTGTTGCTGGCTTGACGCGAAGCTTCCAGCAATCGCAAGCGATCTACCAACTCGTTGGGATCATTCCAATGCACATAATCGTTCTTATTATCGTTTAACGCCATAGCGTGCGGCATGTTTATACCTCTTCCAGCTTTTTTTCCAGGCGCTATTATATTTTTAATAGAGACTAATGGCGCTATTATATATTTATACTTGTATCCCTTGTTACTTGACACTGGATTACGCATATCATTGCCACGTCTATGCGCATTTGTCGCCAGTAATATATTTTTGTATTTAATTTTATCATCGTCATTGTATACGTCACCGTCGGGTATTCTCTTGATAATCAACTCGTAGAGACCTGGTGTTCCCACGTATCTTATTCCACCGATAATTATATTGTCATCTTTATCCACATCAAAAATTTTATTACCAAGCGTCATTCCTTCGTTGCAAAATTTAACACCGTAAACATAATCCATACTGTTATTTTTATCTTGACTCAAAATAGCTCCCACATATTGTTGCCCTAGTAGACCCAGGTGTGTGCGCAATGTATTGTTGCGTCCCTGCGGGTCGTCTAAGGCGGTTATTCATGAATCTGCTGTATTCGTCTCCGGGAGAACGTTGCTAAGCGTTGTTGTTAAACAACGGCGGACATCTTGGGAGAGATCGGCCATCTAGAGTCTCGCGACGGATGTCATTCCGGGCGGACATATTTGAGATACGATTACCGTTATTACCCGTTCTGCGTTCCTTGATCAATTGTGTGTTCTGTGTTATTATTAAAGTTCCTTTTGTTCCTTTAAAAGAGTGTTAATCATTTACGTCGCGGTACGCGAGTGCCGTTTGTGTCGCGCGTGTTCGAGTATTATCGAAGTCGACGCGCGGACGCAACATTTTGGGGGCTCGTCCGGGATACGATACGACGGAGTGGACGATTTTCTGGAGACGATTTTCTGGAGAATTGTGTGTTTCTTTTCGTCTATAAAAATGGAACAGGAAAATTCGCCGACGGCAGGAGTTTCGACGAGAAAGAGGAGTCGATTGACTTCAACGGCGGCTACGACATCGGGACCATCATTGGAAGCGATTACACTTCAGTCGGCGATGCGAGAGATTCGTGAGCTACGCGAGGAGCGGTTGCAGCAGCGAGCCGATTTTGAGACGCAATTGCGCCAACACGATGAGCAGCGAGCTGTGTTTGAAGCACAACTGCGCGAACGCGACGAGGCGTTACGGGGGATGGAACAGAGGATTCGTCTGCTGGATAACAACAACCAGCTAAGTCGCCCCATTAACAGAAATTTTTTGCCTAATATTGCGCCTAATTTCGAAAGAGACGCGCGTGTTAATATTAACACAGAATTAGGCTTTAAATTGAAGCCGGACATTTTTGACGGGACTGTTCCGCTAAGAGAGTTCTTCTCACAGTTTGAGTTAATTGCGCGAGCAAATAGGTGGAGTGACGCTGCAAAAAGCATCGCTCTCATTTCATGTCTTAGAGGAAAGGCGCGTGCGGTATTGGAGTGTGTCGTTAATATTGAAAATCTCGATTACGCAGAATTAACGTCTAAATTAGAGTTGCGCTTTGGGGAAAGATTGTTATCTCAGTCTTATTACTCCCAATTTACGAACAGAAAACAAAAGTTGGGGGAAGATGAGGCCACCTTGGGCTCTGATATTGAACGGCTTTCGCAGTTAGCGTATCCCGAATGTACGCACGAAGTTCGTGATAAAATTGCTTGCGCGCAATTTGTTACCGCTTTGTCTAATGGATTTGTGAGAAGGACTCTGCAGTTGGAAGGAATCACTTCCTTGAAAATGGCCATACAAAGAGCCATGGCGGTGAAAGTTATACAGGAAAGTAATTTTGAAAGACGGAATAATAATTTCAACTTTGGCAATAATAATAACAACAAAAATAATTTCGCTAAAGGAAGGAGGTTCAACAATTTTGATTTTGGGAATAGGAACAATTTTAACAAATTTGACGGAAAAAGGAATTTTGGAAATTCTGGCGATAAAGTAAAAGAGAGGAAACAGGAACAAAATAAAAATTTTTACAAGAGTTCTAACTCTAGTAATAATAAAATGTTTGTAAAAGAATGTTGGCAATGTGGAGGCTCAGGTCATTTTCGAGCGGAGTGTCCGTTTTTAAAGAAAGGGGAAAACTGAATTTTGTCGAGCTGTTTGGGGCAGGTTCGACGCGAGAACGTGAAGCCCCAATAGAATTACAGAGTTATTGTTGTAATTGTAAAAATGTTAATAATAATACTGGCACTAATAATAAGAAATTATTTAATTTTAAAGGATTTATCGATGAACAGTTATGTAATTTTAAAATTGATACGGGTTCGGATGTGTCTCTTATCAGGAGTAATTTTGTTAGAATGCCTAAGCGGCGGATTCCTCTTGATAATCCTTTTCATTTGAAATATCCCACAGGGGAAGAAATCCCCGTAAAATTTAAGGTAATCGTGATAATTAGCTTGGGAAAATGTTCTGTAGAATTTCCGGTTTTTGTTGCTGATATAGCTGAGGATTGTTTATTGGGGAATGATTTTCTGTCCATTGTTAATTTGGAAAATATTTTTGAGCCAATCTTTGGCGATTCTAATGTGGGGGAAAAGGAAAAGTTTTTTTGCTCACGCATTGAAAATTGTGTAGATGAGGTTCCTCCATTTTTGAAAGAACTTTTTCAGAAGGAATCTCAAGATTTTTCAAGTAAACAGAAGGATATTTTTGCTCGATTTTTGGTAGAGTTTCAGGATATATTTTCGGAGGAAATAGTAGCTGGAAATTGTGATGGGGCATGAAATTAATGTGAATAATTCTAATCCAATTAAGCAGGCTCCCCGACGAATTCCGTTGCGAATGCGGGAAGAGGTCGATACAATTATTGAGGATATGAGGCGTCAAGGTGTAATTGAGGAATCGCAAAGTCCATGGGCGTCTCCTGCGGTTTTGGTAAAAAAGAAGAATGGGACGATTAGATTCTGTGTTGATTACAGAAAATTAAACGCCGTGACGAAAAAAGATTCCTATCCAATGCCTCGGATTGATGATATACTTGACCAGTTATCCGGAAACTCTTGGTTTTCTTCGTTAGATTTGAAGAGAGGATATTGGCAAGTGAAGATTCGTTCAGAAGATAAGGAAAAGACGGCATTTTCAATTGGAAATGGCTTGTGGCAGTTTACATGTATGCCATTTGGACTCTGCAATGCTCCTGCCACTTTCGAGCGATTGATGGAAAAGGTTTTGAAAAAATTATCCAAGATTTGTCTAGTGTATTTAGATGATGTAATTATCTTCGGTAAAAGTTTCGAGGAGATGTTGGATCATTTGAAGCAAGTCTTCTTGCGATTACGCTCTGCCAATTTGAAGTTGAATCCGAGGAAGTGTTCTTTTTTCAAAAGGGAAATTAAATATCTCGGTCATATTGTTTCTGAGGGAGGAGTTACAACGGATCCTGAGAAAATTTCTGCTGTTAGGAATTGGCCGGTACCTCGGACCAAGAAGCAGGTGCGTAGTTTCTTGGGTTTTTGTTCTTATTATAGAAAATTTGTGAAAGGATTTTCTTTAATAGCTAAGCCATTATTTTCTTTGACCGAGAATTTAGCAAAGTTTGTGTGGACGGAACAATGTGAATCAGCTTTCCAGAGGTTAAAGAAATGTTTAATGTCTTTTCCTATTCTATCTTTTCCCAGGAATGAAGGTCAATTTCTTCTGGATACTGACGCCTCAAACCATGGTATTGGTGCAGTGTTATCTCAAATTCAGGACGGCTCAGAAAAAGTTATTGCTTATTATAGTCGTGTCTTAGGTAAATCGGAAAGGAATTATTGTGTAACTCGGCGGGAGTTACTTGCTATTATAGATTCATTAAAGTCATTTCATCACTATTTGTACGGACGTAAATTTGTGATTAGAACTGATCACATTTCTTTACGATGGTTGATGTCATTTAAGAATCTTGAAGGTCAAATGGCACGATGGTTGGAGCGAATCCAGCAATATGATTTTGAGATTTTTCATCGGAAAGGGAAACTTCATGGGAACGCTGATGGATTATCAAGACGCCCTTGTGCAGAAATCAATTGCAGCTATTGCAACAAAATTGATATGAAGAAGGAAGAATTTGTTGGAAGAATTGTCTTTGAGTCGGATAATTTAGAGAATTGGAGAAAGGATCAGTTAGAAGATCCGACGATAGCGAAGATCTTACTTGGTAAAGAAAAGGATCAGCGTCCTTCTTGGCAGGAAGTTGTTTCTGAAGGTTCGGTTTCCAAAATTTATTGGTCGCAGTGGGATTCTCTCATTTTTAAAAATGGTGTTTTATTTAGGAAGTGGGAATCACCTAATTTGCAGACTTCTGTTCTTCAAATTGTAGTTCCTCGAAAGAGAATTCGACAGATTTTGGAAGAAGCTCATGATTCTTCTTTCGGTAGACATTTTGGAGTGAACAAGACCTTAGGGAGGATTCGGAAACGATTTTATTGGGGCACCTGTAAGCAAGATGTTGAAAATTGGTGCAGGTCTTGTCACGTTTGTGTTGCTAAGAAGGGACCTTTTGATAAAGGAAAATCTGAACTACGAATTTATAACACTGGAGTTCCATTTGAGAGGGTGCAAATGGATATTTTGGGTCCATTTCCGACATCTTCTACAGGAAATAAATACTTATTGGTTGTCTCTGATTGTTTCACCAAATGGGTCGAAGCTTTTCCATTGAAGAATTTTAGGGCAAATACTATTGCGGAAGTCTTCGTAAATCAAGTAATTTCAAGATATGGTGTACCTTCAGAATTACACACTGATCAAGGAAGGAATTTTGATTCTCGTGTTTTCTATGAATTGTCAAGTTTGTTGGGAATTAAAAAGACCAGAACAACCCCATTTCATCCTCAGTCCAATGGTTTGGTCGAACGTCAACATCAAACAATTATAAATTATTTGGCTAAGTTTGTTTCGGAAAATCAACGAGATTGGGATCGTTGGATAGGAATGTGTTTATTAGCTTATAGATCAGCTAGACACGAGACTACAGGGATTTCTCCAGCCGAATCATGTTTTGGTCGAGATTTGAAACTACCTTTAGATCTTCTTCGTGGTAGCCCTCCAGTAGTTGGAGTGGATGTTTCGGAGGAAAGTTATGTGTCAGAATTAAAAGAAAAATTGAATGAAATTCATGATAGGGTTAGGCAACGCTTAAGTTTGAAGTCTTCGAGAGCAAAAGCTTACTATGATCGTAAGGCTCGTCAAATTCATTTTGAGTGTGGGCAGAAAGTCTGGTTGTTTAATCCTCGTAGGATTGTTGGTAGGTCTCCCAAGTTACAAAGCAATTGGGAGGGTCCTTATAAGATAGTTAAGAAGCTTAATGATGTTGTTTATTGTATCCGGAAGTCTAGTAGGCATAGAAATAAAATAGTTCATTTAGATCGATTGGCTTCGTATCATGAAAGGCGGATTTAAATCACATCCGAAACTTGATTTATGATTTATGTTACTTGTTATTGGTTAATTTTCTTTCTGTTTTTTTTTAAGGGATTGAAGAAGATGGTTTATGGAATCTTCTTTCAAAATTTTGTTCTTCAAAGACCATCGTTGAAGACTCCGTCTCTCCCCGGTTTTTGACCGTGGTTTTCCCGTGGGACAAAGGGCGAATGCCGAGACAGGGACTTGAGGTGTCCTCTTAGAAGGACGGTGGGTCCACGGATGTTACCCCCCTCTTGTCCGAAGATTCGCTCCCTTTTGAGATGCGGAGATGCAGCATCTTTGAGTATTTCCGAGAATAAGGCGAACTACGGGGGACGGCTACTGTAGTTTCAAAATGTATCAAAGTCGATTGGGTTCTGGATTTTAACGGTGCTCGGTAACCTGCAGCAGCAGCTCAGGGTAGAGCAGGAAACCGTTTCTGTGCCCTGGAGTCGACGTTGGATAATCTTGTCAAACGGGTTCGATGACAGTATCCTGTATATTCCTGGAGGGTGTGTAATTGAGGCCGATAAATAATGGCGCTCGGTAAACTGTAGCAGCAGCTCCGGGTAGAGCAGGAAGTCATTAAGGCACCCTGGAGTCAACGCCTTGGAAGAAGAGGACAACGATCAACCCATTTAATTTGGAAGAGCCCTCATTAATTGTCGGGACGACAATTTTGAAGAGGGGGAGTAGTGTTGCGTCCCTGCGGGTCGTCTAAGGCGGTTATTCATGAATCTGCTGTATTCGTCTCCGGGAGAACGTTGCTAAGCGTTGTTGTTAAACAACGGCGGACATCTTGGGAGAGATCGGCCATCTAGAGTCTCGCGACGGATGTCATTCCGGGCGGACATATTTGAGATACGATTACCGTTATTACCCGTTCTGCGTTCCTTGATCAATTGTGTGTTCTGTGTTATTATGAAAGTTCCTTTTGTTCCTTTAAAAGAGTGTTAATCATTTACGTCGCGGTACGCGAGTGCCGTTTGTGTCGCGCGTGTTCGAGTATTATCGAAGTCGACGCGCGGACGCAACATTATTTTGACCCTCGGACGTTTGTAATTGATGTTGAACCGACGTCACAAGCGTTTCAGGCGTGGTTTCGAAAATTTCTTCCACATACGGAGACGATCTTTCGTACAATATTTGACTCAATTTTACATCATTTATCGGAGTAGAAGTAACCACATTCGATAATTGTTTCATTCGCTTACGTTTTGATTGATTTGGAGTAGAAGTTATTAGCGAATCGTTCAATGATATACAGGGTGAGTCATTTTAATCAACGCACGCAAATATCTCGTAAAGTAAGCAAGATGGAAAAAAATGTTTTTTACAAAAGGTGTAGAATTCAGAGGGGGACACATGACAAAAATATGGACTTGACCTTGAGTGACCTTTTCAAGGCCAGGTCAATGTGATCGATATTTTCTTAAATGGAACCCCCCATTTTTTATTACATATTCTTGTAGCTTATCTCGAAAGCTTTTCAAAACACTATAATAAAGTATTTTTTCATTAAGTACTTTTTGAGTTATTTTATATTTTATTCTGACATATTTTGATGAAAAGATAAAATATCTCGTAAAATATTCAGTTTTTGATATTCTTACCGTAATACTTTTATGTACAGAATAATGAGACAAATCAATTAGTGTAAAGAAAAAAACAAATAATTGTTTAAAAAAAAATACATAGTAAATAATTACATACTTTTTCTTAAAAACAATTATTTTTTTTTTACTTATTGATTTGTCTCATTATTTTGTACATAAAAGTATTACGGTAAGATTATCAAAAACTGAATATTTTACAAGATATTTTATTTTTTGTAACAAAATATGTCAGAATAAAATATAAAATAACTCAAAAAATACTTTGTTATAGTGTTTTGAAAAGCTTTCGAGATAAGCTACAAGAATATGCAATAAAAAATGGGGGGTTCCATTTAAGAAAATATCGATCACATTGACTTGGCTTTGAAAAGGTCACTCAAGGTGAAGTCCATATTTTCATCATGTGTCCCCCTCTGAACCCTACAACTTTTGTATAAAACATTTTTTTCCATCTTGCTTACTTTACGAGATATTTGCGTGCCTTGATTAAAATGACTCACCCTGTATTTGACCTTGTTCGCTTTGTTCCAGACTCTTTTTTCGGATGTTTGTCTTCGAGCATACTCGATGGTTCGATTTTCGCTTCATTAGATTCCACATTGATTGTATTTTCGACAAGTTGTTTTAGAGGTTCGATAATTGGTTAAAAAGTGCCTCTCTAATGCGCCGTCTTCTTCCATTTGACCAGTTTTTAAAGAAAGATATTTTTTGCGGATCGATTCGCTCGTTTTTACAATCTCTCTTGCAATCTTCTCACGATCGTCACTGTCAATCGTCGTCGTCATGTTGCGCTCGGACGAAAATTTTTAGACGTTGCTCGATCGATGTATCGATAGCGACTAACCACTTTACGGTATTGCAAAATAGTTAAATCCTTTTCGATATCGTCCATTAGTCTGTAAACTGTCTTTATCAATCACTACAAATCCATACTCGTGTTGCCAACATTTCTGACAGAATGCGCGAAAATCGTCGTAAGACATGTCAGTATTTACATGATCGTTGTATACATGTTTCAAGTTTGTACCATCTTGTTTAAATAAAATCAGTAAATTGGCATTGTCCCGTATAAGATGCTTGGGTATCTTGGCGTACGTTTGACAAAGATAGAAACAGTCGACGCTCGAGTGTCGACCCATTGCAAAGTACTCTCTTATCGTATCTTGCTTATCGCATGCCACGTCGTCAAAGATAAAAATAGAATTCGGAAGCGTCTCGCTCGGTGGAATAACGTCACTATTATTAGAGAATCTAAAATAACCAATTTCATCGATCGATAATAACAAATTTTCCAAGTATCGATATTTCGGTTGTTGAAGTGATTTCGAGTATACGTACACATTCTCGAAATGTACACCGTGTGGACTTTCTATCAAACTTATCAACACGTTAGTCTTACCGCAATTCGAAGGACCGCTAATGATACCGCCTATAGTAGTCGGCAGCATGTTTCCATGCTTGCGTATTTCTTTCTCGGACATTACTCGTGTTTTATCGTCAAAATTTATCACTTTGATTATCGTCGCTTGTCACGCGAACCGCATGTTTGCTCTCGCGAATCTCAAATCAGATTTTGGAAAATGAGTCATCGGGGCCCTATTTATAGAGGCGCACCGAATCGAAACCGCTCAGTCTCAAAAATGTTTTTTCCTCTATCGGTTGACAGCGATATTCTCGAGCTTACCACCGAGCAGTTACAGATTATCCCCAAGATTGTTTTACTGCGAGACTTTGGTAGCTACGTGGAACAATTGTGGGACAAGCTTCCCGAACATATAAAAGCTGACTCAGAGGTTCAACAGTATCGTCGATGCACGCGACATTATAATTTGCCGTGGCAACAAACACATTTCGACGGTCCAACACCGTTAATAAAAGATTGTGGCAAATGCCAGCAAAAATGATAAGAGGTAGTGGTTTGTTAAATCGTGCGATAAACGCACTTCCTATCGAATTACATATTCCAGGCTATAAGTTTTGCGGACCGGGAACTCATTTAGAAACGCGATTGGCTAGAGGCGATCGGGGTATCAATCCATTGGATGCTGCGTGTCGCGAGCACGACATAGCTTATTCTGGGAGCAACGATCTCGGTCAACGACACGTTGCGGATAATATACTCGCCACGAAAGCGCGAACACGTATTACCGCGAGAGATTCGACTATTGGCGAAAGAGCAGCCACTACAGCTGTCTGGGCGGCTATGAAAGCAAAGACAAAATTCGGTATGGGGATGAAAACAAAAAAATTCTCGATGAAAAAAAAATCATCGATGAAGAGAAAAACTGCGAAGAAACGAATACTTCCTATAGCGAAGCGCGGTGATATCTTATCCATTTTACCATTATTGGGAGTTCTCGGTTCATTGGCTGGCGGAGCAGCGGGAATCGCGAAGGCGGTGAACGATAGCAAGGCGGCGCAACGTCAGCTCGAAGAAATGTAATGTCATAATCGCGCCATGGAAGGTCACGGTCTTTATGTTGCTCCATACAAGCGCGGACGAGGGTTCTCAACAGCGGCCAAGAAAAAAAAACGTCAAAATAAAAATGCCTGCCGGTGTAACGACCGATATACAATTGGAACAACTTGC
>CAJQTV010004111.1:0-19208 GCA_907163055.1 Formica aquilonia x Formica polyctena | reverse complement strand
TGGGATCCCGCCGCTCGATTTCGTGCCGACAACCAACTCGCGGGCTCATCTCGAGCTTACATTTGCGATAACTATTACTAATCAAAAGTCAGATCTCGCCGATCTGACTATTGGGCCGCTCTCTCCCTAAATAGAGAGGACGCAGGCCCCCGAAAAACCGCCCCCGATCGGTCATTCGACCCTTGTGACGGACGTCCCAAAAACGTCACGTCACTATATACAGGGTGGTCCTCGTAACGGTCGCCACGATTTTTAAAGCACTTATAATAATCTGACATAAAAATGTCATAAACAGAAATTTATCAGTTTCTAACCGGCAACAAATTGCAATAATAAAAATTGACCAAACATTTTTTTTCCATAAAAATGCAAAGTCACCTTCAATTTTTTAAATGGGACTGCCTACTTTTTATTGCATATTCTTGTAGCTTATCTCGAGAGCTTTTCAAAACACTATAATAAAGTATTTTTTCATTAAGTACTTTTTTGAGTTATTTTATATTTTAATCTGACATATTTTGATATAAAAATTAAAATATCTCGTAAAATATTTAGTTTTCGATAATCTTACTGTAACACTTTTATGTACAGAATAATGAGACAAATCAATTAGTTTAAAAAAAAACGAATAATTGTTTAAAAAAGTACATTATAAATAATTACATACTTTTCTTTAAAAACAATTATTCTTTTTTACTAATTGATTTGTCTCATTATTCTGTACATAAAAGTATTACGGTAAGATTATCGAAAACTAAATATTTTACGAGATATTTTATTTTTTATATCAAAATATGTCAGAATAAAATATAAAATAACTCAAAAAGTATTTAATGAAAAAATACTTTATTATAGTGTTTTGAAAAGCTCTCGAGATAAGCTACAAGAATATGCAATAAAAAGTAGGCAGCTCCATTTAAAAAATTGAAGGTGACCTTGCTTTTTTATGGAAAAAAAAAGTTTGGTCAATTTTTATTATTGCAATTTGTTGCCGGTTAGAAACTGATAAATTTCTGTTTATGACTTTTTTATGTCAGATTATTGTAAGTGCCTTAAAAATCGTGGCGACCATTACGAGGACCACCCTGTATATATATATATATGTATATATATATATACGTTTTTAGTATATTAATTAATCTAACAAGTAGATGATACAGTAGGGCGCATTCGTTAATGTTCTCTCTTATTTTACACGATCGGGAATATATGTACTGTGACTGCTAAGTTAAGTCTGTTCCTATTACTCTGTTTGATAAAATTTCAATTATTATTATTTTTTTTTGTTAAAATTATTATTGTGATTTGTCTTCCAATTCTGAGGTCCATCTGAAAATTCTCATAATTGTTTATTAGTAGGTTTAATATATGAAATTCGTAAGCGGTTAGGATGTACAATTCGGCTATTTTTCTTTATTCTAATTTTGACGTTATTTTTATCAAAAATTTCTAGATCTTCGTGAGGTCCAGTATATTGATCTCCGAATTTACCCGGTTTTGGACCTTTTAAAAATACTTGATCTCCCGGTTTAAAAGTTTGTGGGTTGATTTTTCTGTCGTAATAATTTTTTGATTTAATTTTGGCTTGAATAACGTTATCGCGTGCATTTCCCTGAATTGCGTGAAGTTGAGTTACAAGATTTATTAAATATTCGTCGTAATTTGCTAATTTATTCCCAGGAAGTAGAAGTTCGTTCGATGGAACACGTGCTATCTTTCCAAAAACCAGCTCATATGGAGTGTGCTTTGTTGCTTCATGTACGCTCGTATTATAATTAAACATGGCAAGGCTAATCCATCTATCCCATTGTTTTTGTTCATTCGCGTATTGTTTTAAATATTCGCCTAATGCGTGATGTGATCTTTCTAATGATCCGTTTGATTGAGGATGGAAGGTTGTTGTGCAAAATTTGCGAATTTTAAATAATTTTGCAATTTTCTTTATTAGATCGCTAAGGAAATTTCTGCCTTGATCTGTTAATATTGCTTTTGGTGCTTCAAGTACGCAAATAAATCGATCTACAAAAGCTTCTGCGATGGTTTCGGAAGTTTGATTCGGTAATGGTATCCCCATGCAAAATTTAGTTAATTGATCTTGTAATGTTAGAATATATTCGTTTCCCCTTTCAGTTTTAGGTAAAGGGCCTACGATATCCATGGCTACTTTATCAAAAGAAGATCCTGGTGTGTCTGTGATTATCATTGGTTGTTTCGTTTTTACTCGTACAAGTTTTTTTCAATTGACATTGTAAACATTGCTGTATATACCGTTGAACATCTGCTTTCAAGTTTTCCCAGTAATAATTATGTTTTATTCTGTTATAAGTTTTTGTGACCCCCCGGTGTCCTCCCGTCGGTAAGCAATGCATTTCATTGATTATAACGGAACGTAAATCTTTCGGTGGATATTTAATTAGTCCGTGGCAAATAATAACTTTAGTAGGAGCGTCAGTGAATATTGATTGTATATGTGATTTGACGTCATTCCATGGAACATTATTAATTAACTCTGTTTTTGCAATACTAAATGTTTCTAATTTTAAATCTTCGGTTATTTTCCGTAAGTCTGTTAAAATTTTAACTATATGTTTAAGAGTAGCCGTAGAGCCTTCTCGTTGTTCTTCGCTGACAGGTAAAGCCACATGATAATGATTTTTATGTTTTATGGCCTTAACCTTTCCTAGAACAAGGGATCCTAGGTTTGGAAGCTCTTTTCGTTCGAAAAGTTTTTGTGAGCCTGAATCTAAAGGTCTTCCCTGGGTGTCGACGAAATATACTATATTATCTTTTCGTAAAAATAATAATTCTCGAGAGTCTATGACATTACCATGAGTTATTCTATTTTCAATAAATGCAGGTTTCGTTTTTCTTGATTTTAAATTTTTGTTAATAATATCTTGTTCATTTTCTTCTTCGTCATCTTTTTCACTGTCAGAAATTTTATCGGGCGGATCATTTTTTTCTTTGATTTCTTCGATCTCTCCCTATGCAATTCGTTGGTTATTTTATTTTGCTCAATTTGTCTTGCAGTTCGGTTTCTTGTTTGAATTTTATTTTATTTAGGAGGATCGTGTATTAAAGCTTTTTTGGTAATTGATAAATAATCTGGTTCGTTTAATTCTGTTTGTGTAAATGGAAGAGTATCGTTATTGCTATTTAATAACTCGCTTTCAGCTATTATTTCTTCGTTTTCTTCCATATCGGAAAGATATAAATGGAAATCGTCATCTTCTTCTTCTTCCTCTTCGCTATCGGATTTTTCTAATAGTTCGGCAATTAATCGTGCATCTTTAGGGTTATCTGGGTTTAAAAGTTTCTTGTTTTTTATAATTTTACAAACTATTTCTTCGATATGTA
This sequence comes from Formica aquilonia x Formica polyctena, assembly GCA_907163055.1. Lineage (NCBI taxonomy): Eukaryota > Metazoa > Arthropoda > Insecta > Hymenoptera > Formicidae > Formica > Formica aquilonia x Formica polyctena. The sequence goes on along the minus strand of CAJQTV010004111.1, from coordinate 15,851 downwards.
CAGGATTTTTGGATAATCCGTCTGCGTTTACGTTTGTTTTTCCCGCTTTGTATACAACCTCATAATCATATTCTGCTAATTTTAATCTCCAACGAAGTATTTGCATATTTGCGTCTTGTGCGTTTTTAAACCACGTCAAAGGTTTATGATCTGTAACTAAAGTGAATTTTCTTCCGTATAAATATGGTCGAAAATGTTTAACGCAATATACAATAGCTAGTGCTTCTTTTTCGTATGTATCGTATTTTAATTCATTATCTGTTAAGGTTCGTGAGGCGTATGCTATCGGTAGGTCTTTATTTATCTCTCCTTGTGATAATATTCCTCCAACGGCTATTCCAGATGCATCGGTCGTTAAAATGAATGATTTGGAAAAATCTGGGTATTGCAGTACTGGCTCTTCGCACAGTTTTTGTTTTAAAATTTCAAAAGATTCTTCTTGCACAGATGTCCACTCGAAGCGGGTGTCGTTTTTTAATAAATTTGTTAATGGTTTGGCGAATTTTGAAAAATTCGGTATAAAGCGTCTGTAATATCCTGCAAGTCCTAAAAATTGTTTAATATTCCTAGGTGTTCTAGGTCTTGGAAATCATTGTACCGCTTCTAATTTTTTCGGATCTGGTTTTATTCCGTCTTTACTGATTACGTGTCCCAGATAAGTTACTTCCGTTTTTAAAAATTCGCATTTGTCTGGCTGTAATTTTAAATTAGTTTCTCGAAGACGTTCCATTAAAGCGTTGTATTTACTTTCGTGTTCTTCTAAAGACGTTGCATAAATAACAATATCGTCCATATAAATGAATAATTCTATGCCTTGTAACCCAGTTAATACTAAGTCCATTAGGCGCTGGAAAGTAGCCGGACTTTTTTTTAGACCGAACGGCATTCGGTCGAATTCGTAATGTCCAAAAGGAGTAGTGAAAGCTGTTTTATGACCATCTTCGCGGTTCATTTTTATTTGATGAAATCCAGATGCTAAATCGCATACTGAAAAATATCGAGCTCCTCCTAATTGGTCTAATATATCGACGATATTTGGTAAAGGATATGCGTCTCTGATAGTTTTATCATTTAAAGCGCGAAAATCTAATACCATTCTCCATCGTTTATTTCCTTTGGAATCTTCTTTCTTAGGTACAATCCATATAGGCGTGTTATATGGCGATTGTGAGTGTTTAACAATTCCTCCTTCTAACAGTTCCTCTACCTGCTTGTTTATTTCCTCTTTATGAATTTGCGGAAATCGATACTGACGAGTATTTATTGGTTGGTCATCTGTAGTAGATATTCGATGTTGTAATATGTGAGTTGCGGTTAATTTTCCTCCAGGAATATGAAATCGATCTTGACTGTCCGTTATTAATTTTATAATGCTTTTTCTTTCTGTTTCATTTAAATGTTCTAATCGCAATGATTCTATGATTTCGGCGGGTCGATTCTTTCCTTTTTCTCCGGAGATTGTTAGACAATTATGCAAATTATAATTTTTAACTTCTTGTTTTCTTTTAAGTAGGGTTATAGGGCCGGTTCTAACTCAGGTCCTCCGAGGGGTGGTGAGGGACGGGGGGTCCCGCGCGGGCGAGGGGGCATGACGTCACGCGGGCGGAGGGGGATTTTGGTGGCGCGGGGGAATGACGTCACGCGGGCGGGGGAGCTTATCGCGGGAGCATAAACAGCGCGGTGTATTACAAAGGGCGAGTGCCGATGTCCGGCTGCTCGAATTTATAAACATTATAAATAAATATCGTCTCACACTGCATTATTGCACGTGCAGCATTATTGAATTTCGTAGAAAGATGATAAGGCTAGCGCCGATGTCCGGCTGCTAGAATTTATTATAAACAAGATAGAACCATCGCGGTACCATAACGCGATAGATGAAAAATATATAATGAAGAACGAAGGGTGTCAAAAACATTTTGGTCGCGCGAAGAAAAGTCAAGTGCTTTTTAGAATTAGATGATAAGGCGAGCGCCGATGTCCGGCTGCTAGAATTTATTATAAACAAGATAGAACCATCGCGGTACCATAACGCGATAAATGAAAAATATATAATGAAAAACGAAGGGTGTCAAAAACTCAGTATTCGATTTGAAAGCTTGCGGTCCGTATATCGGTTGAAAAAGGTACAGCGGGTACTTGTATTTTTTTGTGTGTCAAGTGTTCGGTATAGAGGAAGATTTTGTGATAATCTGCACAAAAATGGAAATAGATAATAATTTCGAGGCAGTATTAGATGAGTCGTCCGACGAAGATCAAATGGAAATAGAGAATAATTTCGAGGCAGTATCAGATGAATCGTCTGACGAAGATCACGCATTGTCAGATGACAGTGATTACAAGAGCGATCAAAGCGAGAGTCTTAGAGAAATTGTTGACAAGATAGTGCCTCATTCGCAAATTATTGCACTAAACGGACGTACAAAGTGTTGCGCTATATACTTTTATTATACCACGGGTGGTTCTTTTGCTGTATGTGCTTCGTGTATGATCTCTATAGCAGACACCGATGCCGGGTACATGTATGCTGTTCGGAAGCATGTGATTGAGATATACGACGCGATAAGTGGCCGGTCCTGCTCTAATTGCAGACTTCCGATGTATCAGATCTTTCCATGCAATATGTGCCCAATTTGCATACAGTAAAAAAAAACATTGTCATAAAAAGTGTGAAAAATAATAAAAAAACATGGAAAACACCGAGCAAACCGAACGCGACCTGTTGGAGCTATCGCACCGAGTCGCTACCTTGGGCGAGTATTTCGCGTGGGCGCAGCGATGCGAAGAATTTATCAAACAGCTCGAGGAACGCAGTAGTGTCAAGCGTCCGTGGCTCTCGATCGGAGTTCGACAATCTTTGGTGGCTAGAATCGCGCGACTCGAGGGTGCGAAGATTCGATTAGAGAGACCGTTTATACATAGCGGTGATGATTACAGTGGTAACAATAACGCGGAAAGACTCGTTTGGCGAGAGATCGATACCGCGTTCGAAAACCGTATACTGAACGGTGCGGTGATTAACGCATACTATATCGAACCGCGGCAATTTCTCGAGGATGCGAAAGACATCGTGCTCGAACACGTGCAAAAAGTTATGGAAAGATACTTTAACGTGAAAGTGAATACTGTGTTCAACGGTGAATTCGTGTCGGGTGATAAGAGCGCGAATAAGAGTATCAATACCAGAAACTATGAACTCTTTCGCACGTCCGATCTACACGAGTGGTACGAGCGACGCGTCGTCGAGCCCACGCTTGCCTCGTTAGAAGAATTTCAAGAACGCGACAGCGGGTGGGCTTTGTCGCGAATCCTCGATTTAACTGTAAATATAAATAAATATAATCCAATGCGCGCGGGGTGCCATATTAAATTACCGCGAGAAATAATAATGAAGAGAGCGGTGATAAACGTGCAATCCAAAGACAATGCGTGTTTCGCGTGGGCGGTGGTCGCCGCTCTATATCCAGCCGAAAGAAACGCGGATCGGGAATCTTCGTACCCGCATTACACAACAGTGCTGAATCTCCAGCACATTGAGTTTCCAGTGACTGTTAATCAAATTAAAAAGTTTGAACTTCATAACGATATTTCGATAAATGTATACTGCATCGAGAAAGAAAATAACGTTGTCCCGATACGTCTTTCGGCGCAAAAGAAGGACAGACACGTCAACTTGCTGTACATGCAAGATTCGCAAAACGCCGGACATTTTGCGTAGATCAAGAATTTATCCCGACTTGTGAGCTCGCAACTGAGCAAAAAAGATCATAGGAAATATATCTGCGATCGGTACGTATATTTAATAAAAATGCAATATATAAAATATATACGAAAGAAAAATTAATTATATCTATTTTTCTACAGATGTTTACACTATTTTGGATCGGACGACAAGTTGCAATCGCACACTGTAGACTGCCGAGAAATGAACGAGTGCGCCATCCGATTACCGGGCGATAAGGATAAGTGGCTCAGCTTCAACAACTACAACAGAAAGGAGCGGCTTCCTTTTGTCGTATACGCCGACTTGGAGTGCGTGCTGAGAAAGACCGACAGCGATCCGATGACGTCTACGTACACGTTTCAACATCATCAAGTATTTAGCGTAGCTTATTATGTACATTGTTCGTACGACGAATCGTTATCCGCGTATCATTCTCGCCGCAGTACGGACTGCGTTTCGTGGTTCGTGGAAAAATTAAAAAATTTAGCGCAACGCGTAAAGACTATTTTAACCACGAATATCCCCATGGTAAATTTAACGCGAGATGAGCGGGAAAAGTTTCACAGCGCGACACACTGTCACATTTGCGAAAAACCGTTCGAGCAAGGCGATACACGCGTACGCGATTAAATAACAGGAATTTCCGCAAGCTGAAAGTAAAAAATATCTAGGAATTCACTTAGATCGCAAACTTAACTGGAGGACGTCACATCTGGTACAAGAGAAAGCAACTGGGATGAAACTCATGAAGATGTTACTGCTACTTGCTAATAATCTAAACTATCTCTTCCCAAAAAATATTTCTTTATAAAACTATATAATGCAGTCTGAACTTATGGAGTGCAGCTTTAGGGATCCGCTCTAGTTCACCCATATTGAAGATCTGGAAAGGTTTCAATCTAAAACGTTAAAATAATAGTGATGCGCCATGGTTTGTAACGAATGATATTATACGCGGACGACCCTTAGGGTTGAAACGTAAAAAGAAGTTTATACATCGAAGTACTCTTGCAGACTCGATATTCATCCAATCATCTGGCGAAAGACCGTCCCTTGAGGAAGAAAATGGACACATAAGACGAAGCGTCACAAACCCTTTGGACTCCTAGTAGTCGTTCTAAACAGACTAAGCCCCTTATATCTAGTTTAGTATTTGTTAGTAATACTTAACGTTAATTGTAGTTCCTACGGGTGACCTCCAATGGACTAACTCACACGGTTATTTCTTGTTATTCGATTTTACTGAATGCTCATTAGACAGTTTGTAAAATCTCCTCGGAGTCAATAAAAAAAAAATAAAAAGTGACTATTGAGCGGAATATTAAACATCTGTTTAGATTCGTATGTAGTGTGGGGTCTCCAAATGTTGTGAAAGCTTTTTGGTAATCAGCCATTAGCATTTGCGGAAAAAATTAAATTAATTTGTGTAAATTTTTATGTAACTGACACTTTAAAGAAATGTTAAACGTTTGCCATATAGAAGATGCACTTTTCAAAGACTAACTTTTTTAGATGCCAAAACGCGCTTTATACTGCAGCAGAATCGGAATCAAGATTTATCGTGATAATTGCTTCGCGTTTGGAAATGATTGAATATAACCAATATTAGTAGTCGAATTGAAGAATTGTCTGCCAACAGTTTTTTAGTAATGACGAAAAAAAAGAATTAGCTTTTTTAGAACGTAGACGAAATGTGTGCAAAAAAGTATTCTGATTCTAAGAGATTTAATGATTGAAACAAAGATGTTTCCAAATTTTAGAATTGTTTAGTCGCGTCAGTGCTTAACATTTTCCGCATTCATAAATTCGTAAGCAGAAGAAATATTTTCAAATTGGTAACGATGTTAATCACACGTAAAAAAAGACACTTATTTTCTATTAACGATAAACATGGAGTTCCGCGATTTGTACAATTCATTCTAGTTTTAAGGCTAATGATATTAACCTGTGTAAAATTTAAGTTGATCATAGATACTTGAGTTGCATAATGCTAACAATTTATATTTCAAAACACACATCTGATAGTGCTTGATATTTCTTTTGCATTTTATTTCAATTTGGTTTTTTACATACTCACATTTAGTATTACTTTTCTTTTGTATATATTTTATTATAAATGTTATTAATGTTTTATTTATTTTCATGGGGGCGGTGGGGGGGTTTTATTTAGTTAGTTCTTTTTATTTATTATATTAGTGTAAATAACAAATTTTACGAAATTAGGCCTCTCGAGTGACATCACAAATTCTAATAATCGCGGCTAGTAAGAGCCAAGCGGATGGCAGTGCGTCAGTTTCATAGAATAAGTTTTCTATGAAAACTGAATATGTACAACATGAGCACGAAATTTACTTGGTGTATACCAAGATTTTTTTTTATTAATCTCTTTCGAGATTACAATAATCCTCTTTACCCCCTGGAGAGACGAAGGCAGAAAAATATCGGGCGAAGTCGCGAATCGGGAATCGACACCCGAGTCTTTCGCTTGCGGCGACTGCTCTTCCTCTGATCTATTCAGACCCACACCACCGATACTTCTCATTTGCCTTATAATATCTATACTATTAACGCCTCTTTCAGGCCGGCTGAACTAACAATTTAGATTAATTTTTATTTCATTAAAATAAATGTAATTTAATTAAAATAATTTTTATTTCATTGATAATTTTATTTATAAATGAATGTTAATTTTTATTTTTAACTTAATGTAATTTTTATTTTGTGAAATTCTGGTAAGTTTTAGCATTTTCCTTACCTTTGTTGCAGTAAATGTTGGTATTCTTACAATTTTCTGCCAAACAAAACTATTTAGTTTGATTTATTTAAATTTGTGTTCCTTTTTTTTAACTATCATTTTCTATTAATGCTTCTCTTTAATTTATTATATTGTTGCGGTCCGCTCGTCGACTTCGATAATACTCGACACGCGCGACCAAATGGCACACGCGTACCGCGACGTAAATGATTAACAGCTCTTTTAAAGAACAAAAGGAACTTTAATATAACACAGAACAAACACATTTAACAGGAACCAGAACGGGTAATACCGTTAATCTAAAATCTCCAATATGTCCGCCCGGAAGACATCCGTCGCGAACTCAAAGAGCCGATTTCTCTCTCAAGATGTCCGCCGTTGTTTTACAACAACACTTAGCAACGGGTTTGGGGATGTTCTCTTAGAACTGGAGCAACTTCAGGATTAACTACAACAGACGACTTCGCAGGGACGCACACTACTCCCCCCGCTTCAATATGGTCGTCCCCGAGCAATCATAGTGCGAAGGGCTCTTCTAAATTGAGATGGGTTGACCGTTGTCCTCTTCTCCAGGCGTTTGGACTCCCAAGGTGTCTAATGACTTCCTGCTCTACCCTGAGCTGCTGCAACAGGTCACCGAGCGCCAGTATTTGCCCGGCCCCAATCACCCACCCTCCAGACTATAGCAGATACTGCATCGAACCACCTTCATTCTCGTGTCAACTTCAGGGTACCAAATCAGTTTCTTGCTCACTTGAGCTGGCTGCTACAAGTTTACCGATCACCAATATTTAGTCCCAGACGACTCCAACAAATCTTCTCATTGCTACTGTTCTCCGCTCCTCGCCCGACTTGTAGAAATTATCCCATGCGGCCGCATCTCAAGAAGGAAATTTCGGACAAGAGGGGCGTATCTACCATGGACCCGACATCCTCAAAAGAGACTCCTCAAGCCCCTGCCTCGGCAATCGCTCTAAGACCCGACGGAAAACCAGGCTGCAAAACCGCGAGTGAGGCAGTCTTCTATCAAAATAATTCTCTTCCTTACAATTCCGTTTCCTTCCGTAGAACTCATCCCCCTTCTTTTTCTCCTTCCATCATCTTTCCAAGAATTATTTCCTTAACACAAGCAAAAGAAAAACAACACCGCAAGAACATTCACTAAAATTGAAAATAGTAAATATAATTATTATTATTATTTAAACTTGGGCTCCGAAACTTTCTAATACGATTTCTGCCTTCATGAATGGGGCCAATCTATCAGCATGACTATTTTATTTTTATGCCCTCTCGATTTCTGAATTCCGATACAACAGCGCTGAGTTTCCTAATTATTTTATTAAGGACACTTCCCAATTGTTTTGTAATTTAGGCGCTCCGCCCCTTTAAATCTCGAGGATATAAAACCATACATTCACCGATATCGAAATTAACTTGCCTACCTTCTGATCCTAAACGCGTCTTAGATCGGAGTGATTGAAAATTTAACGTTTTACCTAGCACTGTATAGGAATATCTTGCAACTCCTTTTAACTTCCATATATTGCCATAGAACTCTCCCTCTCTGCTCTGGAGGATTTTCTCGCAACAAATCTAATGGCAATCTTAAATCCCGTGCAAAATACAATTCAGCGGGGAAATACCCGTGGCTTTCATGTTTTGAAGATCAATCGCCATTAAATACATAGGAATCCAACTTCCCAATCTTTCGATTTTCTTAAATAAATTTAGTAAATAATTTTCAAAATTGTTCGATCATGACGTTCAACCTGACCGTCAGACTTTTTTAATGGAAGACTCAACTCATTTAGTGAAACAGTCGATTTACCACCAATATATCATTACCTACTGAAGTAATGGGAAGAGGACCAAGTTAATCCATCTGAACCCTTTTCTAAATGGAGAACCTACATTATAAATTTGTAACGAAATTTCCTTTTCCTGAGGCACCTTGTTTCGCTACACAAATTTTACACGAACGGACACCCAATCCTCCACATCATGTTTACATGTATGCCCCGTAAAACGTTTCCGGATCTTCTCCACGTCTTATTTACCCCTAAATGACGCACAGGGGGGGACGAGGAAGTCTCCTTTGGGTCTTGTGTAGCTCTTTACCCTCCATATCTAATTTGTATTTTCGTATGCAGGATTCTAGGGACAATAATCTGAAAAAATAAATTTCAAATTTGGTTGAGACTCCACACATTTTTATATAAAACATCCATTCTTCAAAATTAATGCATCCTAGAAGGACCAATATATTGTTTGCCGAATACTCCTGCATGGCGCATTTCTTGTCGAGGAGGACGTATCTTGATTCCTTTCCCTCGTAAGAAAATCGACTCTATAATTGGATCCTCCGATTGTTTCTTCCGCATTTTCTCGAAACATCATTCCCCTAAAACTATTTCGAGCAACCAAATGCTCTTTCAAATTCTACTCTGTACAATATCACAACCTAATTCCGCACAAGGCGTTCTTGATAGCCCATCAGCATCTTGATGTATTGTCCCTTCCGATGGATGGCTTTCAAAACTCTATTGCTGCATTAATCTGTTTCTATAACGCAACGGCTAATTGACACTGTCTACAATCCTTTAAACAGAACCTCAACCAACGAAGTGAAATATGCATCCGTTTGAATTTCCTTTCATATAAATAATGCTGAAAAGACTTCATAGTGATTTCCCAATATGCCAATAATTCCCTTCGAGTCACGCACTAATTCCTTTCTGTTTTACTCAAAAATTCGGCTGAAAATACGCAATAACTTTTTCAGTTCCATCTTGAACTTGTGATAAAACTGCTCCAATCCCATGATTTGAAAGCATCCAGTGTCAAGGATAAATTCTCCCTTTTCCATAGTAAAAGATAAATTGGTGAAGAAATCAATTTTTGTTTTTAACTCTTCAAATGCTTTTGACAAGATTGAGAACCACTCAATTGTGACCTGATTCTCAGTGAGCATAAACAGAGGGTTTTGCTATCAAAGAAAAACCTTTCACAATTTTCTATAGTAGGAACAATCCTGAAAACTTCAAACCTGTTTCTTTTATTTTGAGGAATAGGTCAGTCCTTTACAGCAGTGATTTTCGCAGGATCTGTGATGATGCCTTGTTCTGATACAATATGTCCTAGATATTTCACTCCCTTCCAAGAGAGAACATTTTTTTGGATTAATTTCAGTTTGCCGGACATAAGCGAAGAAAACCCTCTTTAGATTAGGCCATCATTTCCTCAAAAGATTTGGCTAAAAACAATCACATCATCAAGATACTACAAACAGATTTTAGTAAAATTCTCGAGCACTTTTTCCATTGCCCTCAAAAGTAGCTGGAACATTGTCATAAGCCAATGGCATGACTGTAAATTTCCCACAAACCATTTCCTACGGAAACGGGCGTCTTTTCTTATCCTCAGAAAAAAGTTTCACTCGCGCAATATCCACTTTTTCGATCTAGAGTGGAAAACCAGGAATTCCTGATAACTGGTCCAAAATATCCTCAATCACGTGGTAGTGGATCAGAATCCTTGACCGTGATCGCATTCACTTCCTATAGTCCATACAAAATCTTACTAATCCATCCTTTTTTCTTAACTAGCTACCATACAGGAGAAACCACGGACTTTGAGATTCTTCAATTACACCCTGCAATTCATTTCCTGAATAATCTGACTTACTTCGTCTCTAAGATGTATGGGAACCTTCGAGTAGCCTGTTTAATAGGTATTGGATCCTTTATTGATGACATGCTTTATAAACTTCACAGTTTCCTGCATTAAATCTTCCGAAAACCATCCTGAAATTCTTTAAAAATTTAGCAAAACATCCTTCTGCGAAATATTTAGGTTTTTAGAGTTTTTCTTCAAAAAAAATGTCTCCAAGAAACAAGGAACTTTTTCTTCAAGAATCATTCGCGAACATTGAAACTCATATCGCTAAGGGGGGGGTGATACTCAAATTCCCGAATTCAGACTCAAAAGCTCTGCCCAAATCCAATCATTTCATAGAAAATCAATTCCTAATTAGCAATCATCCGAAATATTTAGCAACTAGCACAGAACATCCAAAGCATACTTTCCTAATTCTATCCAACATAAATTTTTTAATTGAACAAATCAATTAGTAAAAAAAAAATAATTGTTTTTAAGAAAAAATATGTAATTATTTATAATGTAGTTTTTTAAACAATCATTCGTTTTTTTTAAGCTAATTGATTTGTCCTCATTATTTCTGTACATAAAAGTGTTTACTGTAAGATGATCGAAACTACATATTTTACGAGATATTTTAATTTTTCATATCAAAAAGTCGATTAAAATATAAAATAACGAAAAAGTACTTAATGAAATTAATACAGTTTAATTATAGTGTTTTGATAGCTACAAGAATATGCATAAATATAGGCAGTTCCATTTAAAAAATTGAAGGTGACCTTGCTTTTTTATGGAAAAAATGTTTGGTCAATTTTTTATTTTGCATTTGTTGCCGGTTATAAACTGATCACTCTGTTTATGACTTTGTTATGTCAGATTATTGTACAGTGCCTTAAAATATCGTGGCGACCGTTCAAGGACCCCTGTATATACAGGGTGTTATAAAAGTCTGAACGGTCCAATATCTCCGTAAACAATGCATTTTAGACAAAGAATGTTTCAGACAAGAGTTATATGTGTTTCAGGTGGACATAAGGTGGTGTCATTAATTTACCTTGAATAGTTCTTAAAGGTCCCGTAAAGGTCACCTCAATTTTTTACTAGAACTGCCTACTTTTTTATTGCATATTCTATAGCTTATCTCAGAGCTTTTCAAAACCTTACAATAAAGTATTTTTTTATTAAATACTTTTGGAGTTATTTTATATTTTAATCTGACATAATTTTGATATAAAAATTAAATATCTCGTAAAATATGCCAGTCTTCGGATATCTTACCGTAATGACTTTTAATTTTTTTCAGAATAATGGGACCAACCAATTAATCTAAAAAAAATAATTTTTTTAAGAAAGAGTATGTAATTATTTTACAATGTATTTTTTTTAAACAGTTATTTGTTTTTCTCTTTATCGGAGAAGAGAATGCGTCGTGTAGGTGTATTAAAGATTGCGTCATACTTATAGACGCGGTCGTTGTTTTATCTCTGACCCGGGTACCCGGGGAGGTCGCGATAACCCGTGACATGTAAATTAGTAATGATAATGGGTAAAAAGTGATAAGATGTCCGTCAAGTTATCGCTCGAATTAACGGATAAGTCAATAAAGAAAAGTTCTCAGCAATAAAAGGAACGTTTTTTATTGTTTTTAATAATACATAGTACGAAACGGACATACGCGTTTTATATAATATTAATAGATGCGTTTTTTTGTTTCGATAGGAGGGGATGCATTGTAATCCACTATTGTCATGAGGTCACCCGTAGCGTATCTCGGTTTATGTTAACCGACCATACGTTGCCCGTCGGTAGCTATATACAAGCGACGATTCATTTATCATACCGTCCGCGTGCGTCTACGCTCCGTAACGCACAAAGATCCGCGCGCGCGGATCGGTCTTCGCGACACTTGTCGTCGTCCGTGGGTGCTTTGTATGGTTATGGGAATCGCCGTCGGATAATTTCCCATCGTCGTGAGACCCGTACAGATTCTGCATAGCGAAGATGTCCTCTATGCTCAACTTAACCGGAATTGATGTTCACTGTCGGGTATATAGCGGGAATTTTACTGAGTCGTTGCACATACTGTGCTGTAGACTAACGCGTGCCGATCTCGTGCGTTTATGTTGTACCAACATATACGATTAATATAGCAAGGAGAGTTTTAGCATGGTCCTCTAGGGTTTGTAAGGTGCGAGGGGAAACCGCGCGGGGGGTTTGACGTCACGCGGGGAACGGCGACCAACGTAGGCTGGGGGTCCCACCGCGAGGAAGGAAAAGGGGACCGCGGCGAAACTAGTAAACGAGGGTTCCGCGGAATGGGGGAGGGGACCCCCGGCTAATCTGGGTGACGAGGTTCCGCGGGGAGAGCGGAACCCGCGGCAAAACCGGAGGCGAGGGGTCTGCGGGGAGAAGGAACGCGAAGGTACGATGCCGCATAGGTGTTGGGAGAAAGATACGCGATTGCGTCGCGCAATGTGGTTGGAGAAGATAGCGCTAATGTAATTCCCATAAGTATGCGACCAATGATACGTTCATAATAAGGTAGGTATGAGGGAGATACGCGAGGCGATCACATGCATGTGGGAGAAGATAACGCGAGGCGTGCGCATGGACATGGGAGAAGGATAATCGGTTCGCATGCACTTGGGAGAGGATAGCGTGTCCCAGATATGATAGAGACAGCGCGAGGCCATGCACGAGTAGGAAAAAAGATAGCGTTCGCATAGACCGTGGGAAAAGAGATGGCGTCGTATGTACTTGGAAGAGAAGAATAGCGCGGGCATGCACGCGTAGGAAAGTGAAGGTATGCGCAGAAATAATGATATTATCATATACAATTGATAATTAATAATTAATTAATATTAGTTAATATATTGGTAATAATTATAGTTAAATATTATAGATTTACAATATAATATATTATATATTATTACATATTTATTATTCATATTTAATTATTATTAATCATTGATACTCCTTACGATCATAAATACAATTTCTGTGTATATTATCTGCGATATTTAAAATGTGTTGTGTTTGTGTGTGTTAAAAATATGATATAATAATAATAATCATACTAATAATATAATAATACAATATAAATAATAATAGTAATATATAATGACTCCGCTGGAGACGGGCCAGAATCTTCCAGGGTAAGCCCCCCCCCTGTCGTAAGAGGCGACTAAAGGGTGACACCCATGAAAATGGAGACGCGGAGTAAGGTAGCTCCGGAAACCGCCGCTTCTGGGGATCGCCAGCCGCATCTGGAAGCTGATGCTGGATGCCGAGGCATACGAAACCATCGGTGGGATTAGACTGAACAGGCGTGTCGACCCCGGGACACCAAAACCCTAAACAGCCGAACACACCTGAAGCGCACCACAAACACCGGTGACATCGAGTCCGCTACAAGCAAAACACGCGGGGGGATACGCGACCCTGAGCCGATAGTGCTTCTTAAAAAAATTGTCAATGGCTTGGGACCACAAAGGCAGGACCCCGGGGTTTTAACGAATCCCCTGGACGGGGGGAGAAAAGGGGGTTTTCCCCTGAGTAATATTCAAACTTAAGGGGGTTAGAAACTGACAGAATTTTTTCAGGTCAGACTTACGCGAAAGTTTTGTAGAACGGTTTTTCCCCGACTAAAATGTCAAAGGGGGGGGAGGATAGTGACAATTCCCGGGGGATACAAAGAAACAACCTGTGCCCCAAAAAAACCACCTTTACCCCATCAAGGGAGCAAGTCGGATGAGTGGGTCTGCAAGCCAGGGGAAAAGAGTGGGGAAAAACCCTTTCCCAGAATGGTGGGGACCTGTCCCCCCGGAGCTGCCCCCCCATCATCTTTACTGCTGCGATAACTTTGGCAAAATTTTTGGGTTTAAAAATAGGAACCCAAAAGGGAAACGCCCCAAAACGAACACCCCGGTCCCAACTGGGGGGGAAACGATGGAAGAACATCCCAAGGGGGAAAAAAAGGGGGTTGGAAAATCATTAGTTCCACGCAGGACAGACCCTCGAAGCGCCTCGAAAACAAGATTTCCATACTCCGAAAAATTTAAAAAGGTTTTTTCGACCCCCGAAAAAAGGGGGAAAACCTTGAGAATAAACGGAACGTTGAAGCAAAGGCGGGGGGTTATGCCCGGGCGACCCCGGGGGTAAAAAACATGCGGGGGCGCAAACATCAGAATGTGTTATTCCCAACAACGAGAAGCTTTTCTCCGAAAACTGGGAAAGAGACCAAGGCTAGAAAAAAAGGGGACCCAAGCAAAAAAGACCTTATGAGGTTTCTGGCGGCGGGTCTGGGAAACCCTCGGGGCGAGCACAAGAACCAAGCCTTTTTGGGTACAAAAGGGAAAAGACGCGGCTGGACGCAGCCGAGCCCTACAGAAAATTGGCGTAAAAAAAGAAAAAATCGTCATCAAGAACACCACAACGGGAAAAACGCCCGGAGTGTATGCACCACAATTTTTTGGGTTTAAAAGGGTTTAATTGGCTTGCATGAAAGAAAAAGCCAAAGTTTTTTCGATCTGCTGAGGGAAACCGGGGGAAAAACCCCCCCAAATTTTTTACACGGGGAAAACATTTTTTTTCTAAAAGGGACAACACGCATGACCAGAAAAGTATCGGCCTATCACCCCTTTTTTCCAACCATCTAAAATTTTCGGGCCATCTACCTACAAAAAGAAATTTCGCCCCCGTGAAACCAAAAAATGGTTAGCAGAAAAAACAAAAAGGGTTTTCGGGGAAAAAACACATGGGGTGCAAAAAAAAACCCTTTTCGTCGACTCAAGGCTTTAGGGAAGCTCATTTCGCGCAAAGAAAAACACATGACCTAATCGACTACAAAAAGGTTTTACGAAAAGGGCCCCCCCCTCCCGGATGATCGAAGTGCCCAAAAAAACAAAATACATCTAACTATTGTAATTTTCTGACACAGGCATTGGGAGCATGGCGCACGACTTTCACTGTCGACGGAGGGGAAAGGCCCCAAAAAAAAACAGAAGAATCCGAATTCAACGAGGTATCTTCCAAAAAATCCCGAGCGGGGGGTATCCCTTGGAAGGGAAAGATTTGGGGAAAATTTTTCCCAGGGCAGCATTTTTGGGGAAAGTTTATTGGGGGCTGCTCGATTAGACCCGTCAATTGGGGAAACCCCACGATTTGGGGGGCCACTGCACGATTGGAAAACCCCACACTGCATGATTGGACAACCCCCGATTTTGGAAAAACCCGGGCGATTGGTACCCCCCCCGGGTTTGGACCCGGGACCCATTGGACACGCAAAAAATGGACCCCGATTTTGGACCCCCGGGACGATTTTGGGGCCCCCCCTGATTTTGGGGAAAAAACCCGATTGGAAAAAACCAAAATTTTTATAATTTTTTTGGGACAAGCAGAAATTTTTTAAAAATTTTTTTTTTTTTAAAAAAAAAATAGTATGGGTTAGGGGGTAGGGTATATAGGAACAACCCGGTCCTCGGAGGGGGGGGGGTGGGGGCGTGGGAAATCAGCGCGGGAAAAGGGATGACGTCACGCGGGAGAACCCGGGCGAAACCGTTGGGCGAGGGGTCCCCGGAAAAAGGGGGGGGGGGGGCGCCCCAACCCAAGGCGAGGGGCCGGGGGAAGAGGGAAAGCGAAGGGAGAGCGGGGGGTTAGAGAGAAAACCGAGGCAATGCACTTGGGGGGGAGAGAGAGTTTCGCCCATGTACG
>CAJQTV010004018.1:0-12409 GCA_907163055.1 Formica aquilonia x Formica polyctena | reverse complement strand
GTCCCGACTCGCGATATTACAACAGGGCGCGGAATTCAATTACTTTTTGGCAAATCGGCGACTTGAAAGTTTAAGAATTCTTTTACGAACACGTTACAAACCCATAGATTCCTCCCCCGGGGCGCTGCAAAAAACACTCCTGTGACTTCCTTGTACAAAGGGTACAAGCCGAGAAATCGGATTGAAGAAATCTAAACAATAGATTGGGATCATCGTCTGAGAGATCATAAAAAGGAGTTAAAGGGAAAGGGGTTTTTTGTATAAAAACGCAGTGACGTCTCTTTATGAATCGCTTGAAATCTCGAAGAATTAATTGTAAGTTCTTTTTTTTTTTAAATTTTTTGGTTTAAAAAAAATAAAATTCATACAAAAAGACTTGATTTTTTTCTGTTTCAGATGGGGGCCCCGCATTTTTTATTATCATTTTTTTATTTATTATTATCATCACTTTTTTATTATTTTTTTTATTTTATTTTTTATATTTTAAATATATATTTTGACTTGCCCTCGCGCGCGGCCGCCGGCCCTCTCGATCGAAAACGCGGGCTGAAGGGCCGCCCGTCGAACATTGCGAGAACCGACCGTTTCTCCAGAGAGGCGTCATTATAATTTTCAGAAAATTTTTTCTTTTGATTTCTTTGTATAAATAATCTTTGGGTTATCAAAAGAAGGAGCGGAAAGTCGCTGAAGGTCAGGGAAAATACATCGCCAATAAAAGGAAGACCTTGGAGGGGCAAGGAGCCAGAAATTTTGGGAAACCCAAAAAACATCTAACGGCCAAACTAGCTAATCAGACGGGATCGGGCCCCCGCCACGTGAGCGCAACGCCCCGGGACAGCGGGGGATCCTCGCGCAAGGACACGGGCCCGTGGGGACCCGGCCCCCCGGGGAGGGACTGCAATTCTGCACCGATGGCGTGACGCGGTCCCGGAAAAGAGGAAAGGAAGGAGGGCAGCGTATTTCCCCGCCAAGCCTTTTCCCGAAAACCCCGCACGGCCCCCGCAAAAAGGGCCCCGTAATTTTATTTGTAACCCCGGGTGCGCCGCACCCCCGTTACGCCCGTGAGCGCGCCGCCCACACCCACAGCGCGTGAAAAAACGCGTGATTGGTCGCGAAAACCACCCTGTGTGCCGCCCCGGCTGGCCCACAGTTATCGATTGGACGCGACGATCCAGGATAGACGGGTGCGAGCTGCGAGCCTCCCCAGCGATAGCGAGCGAAGCGGCAGTTTTTTGAAAGACAGAGCGATAGCGAGACGAGAGCAGCGGATAGGCCCGCGTCGGAAATCTGCAAAAGGACGGCCCGAGGAAGAGGACGTCAACGTCGCGACCCCGTGTAACCACCACAAAGGGGAAAAGTCCCGGTGGGGTTATCCTCCCCCATTTTTCGCCATCGCGATCGCGCCCGAATCGTTTCGTTCGTCGCCCATCGCCGTAAATTTCGTATTTTGGGTGTACGGGCTAACCCCGTTTTTTTTGGTGTGGGTTTTTCGCTCCGGCCACGTGTCAAGCGTTTTCGAGCCCCGGACCCCTCAAAAGTACGGTTTCCGCGACGAGACATTCCCTCGCGTTTCTAAAAACCCGTGTGTCGTCTCTTGGAGATTGGATTTTTTTAGATTATATTTTGCTTTGGTTCTGCACGTCTAGCGTTTAAGACTCGTTCGTACTGTATGTCGGTCTTTTGAGTGTGAGTGTGATTCGCGTCAGTTTTTTAATTTTTTTTTTGTCTTTTGTTTTTGAATCTTCGGTCTAACTGGCGTTCCGTCCGGTGAAACTTTTCCTTCGCGATTATTATTGGGTCACGTAAGGTTTTTAATCGGTCAATTCGACGAAAAAAGGTGTAAACCCCGCGTCTCAAATTTGAGGCTTTTGGTGAATTTTTTCGCGTTTTTTCCCAAAAATTGCGTGCTTGGGTTTTTCCCCGCTTCGATTTGCAAAAATTTTCCTCCGAAATAAAGCAAGTCCCGTTGTTTAATTCCCCCTTTTAATCTTAACGCGTTTTTGAAATTTAGGGGGGTTACGGGCGAAAAGGGGCGCCGTTGGCGGGTGATATGGGGAATTTGTAGGGATTTTCCCCCGAATTATAGAAAACAAAAAAATAAATTTTTCGCAGTGCGGGCGTTTTTTAACCCGAGGGGATTTCCCGGGCCCTCAAGGGGCGGTCTCGGGCGTACGCTTACGGGGGTTTCGGCCCCCCGTCTAACCCCCCTTCGCAGCCGCGTTTTTTTTACCGCCCCCAAATATCCGCGCGGTTTTTCTTTCTTTCCGGGGCCCCCGGCCCCCGCAAATTTTAAAAATCTTTTAAATTTTCCCTTTTAATTTACGAGTTTCTTTTCAGTTGTTTTTGCCCGTTCCCGAAAATTTTATTGTTTTTTCTTTTCCCGTAATTGCGCCTTTTCAAAAAATTTTCGCGTTCATCAATTTTCCCCCCGCCCCCCCCCCTTAGGCGAGTAGTCACCCCTGGCAAATTCGACACGTTTTTTCGCGCTTTTTCGTTTTTTGCAAATTTATACTTAAAAGATCGAAATTGGGCCCCCAAAAGGGGGGTTCCCGCGATTTTCTCCCCCGGATCTCGTCCCCGGGAACCCGGGGCTCCAAAAATCCCTTTCCCCCAGGGGGGCGCGGGTCTTTTTTCCCTTTTCCCGTTTTTGCAAGACCATTCCGACCCCCGTTGGGAAAAATTTTGCTCCTTTTCGTCGGCGCAATTTAACCCGCGCAAACGGAAAAAAATAAAGTGGGGGGGCCCCCCCGGTTTATCGCCCCGGGCCGCGAGACAAAAAGGAAACGTGTCGCAAAAATTTTTAAAAAATTTTTTTTTAAACACAACCACCCCCCAACCCCCCCCAAACCCACAACCACACCCCCCCAATTCAAAAAAATTTTTTTTAAAAAAATCCCAAAATTTTAAAAATTTAAAAAAAAATTTTTTTTTTAAAATTTCCCCGGGCCCCTTTTTTCCAGCCCCATGATGCCGCGCTTTCTCCTCTTTCCCCCCCCTGCATGCAACGTCATTTTTTCCCACCCCTGGGGAAAACTAAATTTTCCTTTTTCCCCCCCTTTAATAAGTCGTTCCGAACGAAGGAAACTTGCGTACATAGCGAACTTATCTCTGTGAGCCGAGAAGCGTAGTTCCTCAATTACCTTGATGTATTATGAAAATTTTCGGCATATCTCACTTACAGGTACGTAACTAAGTCGTTCCGAACGAAGGAAACTTGCGTACATAGCGATATTAGCTCTGTGAGCCGAGAAGCGTTGTTCCTCAATTTCCTTGATGTGTTACGAAAATTTTCGGCAAATCTAACTTACAGGCACGTAACTAAGTCGTTCCGAACGAAGGAAACTTGCGTACATAGCGATCTTATCTCTGTGTGCCGAGAAGCGTTGTTCCTCAATTTCCTTGATGTGTTATGAAAATTTTCGGCAAATCTCACTTACAGGCACGTAACTAAGTCGTTCCGAACGAAGGAAACTTGCGTACATAGCAATCTTAGCTCTGTGTGAGCCGAGAAGCGTTGTTCCTCAATTTCCTTGATGTGTTATGAAAATTTTCGGCAAATCTCACTTACAGGTACGTAACTAAGTCGTTCCGAACGAAGGAAACTTGCGTACATAGCGATCTTATCTCTGTGAGCCGAGAAGCGTTGTTCCTCAATTTCCTTGATGTGTTATGAAAATTTTCGGCAAATCTCACTTACAGGAACGTAACTAAGTCGTTCCGAACGAAGGAAACTTGCGTACATAGCGATCTTAGCTCTGTGTTCCGAGAAGCGTTGTTCCTCAATTTCCTTGATGTGTTATGAAAATTTTCGGCAAATCTCACTTACAGGCACGTAACTAAGTCGTTCCGAACGAAGGAAACTTGCGTACATAGCGATCTTAGCTCTGTGTGCCGAGAAGCGTTGTTCCTCAATTTCCTTGATGTGTTATGAAAATTTTCGGCAAATCTCACTTACAGGCACGTAACTAAGTCGTTCCGAACGAAGGAAACTTGCGTACATAGCGATCTTAGCTCTGTGTGCCGAGAAGCGTTGTTCCTCAATTTCCTTGATGTGTTATGAAAATTTTCGGCAAATCTCACTTACAGGCACGTAACTAAGTCGTTCCGAACGAAGGAAACTTGCGTACATAGCGATCTTAGCTCTGTGTGCCGAGAAGCGTTGTTCCTCAATTTCCTTGATGTGTTATGAAAATTTTCGGCAAATCTCACTTACAGGCACGTAACTAAGTCGTTCCGAACGAAGGAAAACTTGCGTACATAGCGATCTTAGCTCTGTGAGCCGAGAAGCGTTGTTCCTCAATTTCCTTGATGTGTTATGAAAATTTTCGGCAAATCTCACTTACAGGCACGTAAACTAAGTCGTTCCGAACGAAGGAAACTTGCGTACATAGCGATCTTAGCTCTGTGTGCCGAGAAGCGTTGTTCCTCAATTTCCTTGATGTGTTATGAAAATTTTCGGCAAATCTCACTTACAGGCACGTAACTAAGTCGTTCCGAACGAAGGAAACTTGCGTACATAGCGATCTTAGCTCTGTGAGCCGAGAAGCGTTGTTCCTCAATTTCCTTGATGTGTTATGAAAATTTTCGGCAAATCTCACTTACAGGCACGTAACTAAGTCGTTCCGAACGAAGGAAACTTGCGTACATAGCGATCTTAGCTCTGTGTGCCGAGAAGCGTTGTTCCTCAATTTCCTTGATGTGTTATGAAAATTTTCGGCAAATCTCACTTACAGGCACGTAACTAAGTCGTTCCGAACGAAGGAAACTTGCGTACATAGCGATCTTAGCTCTGTGTGCCGAGAAGCGTTGTTCCTCTATTTCCTTGATGTGTTATGAAAATTTTCGGCAAATCTCGCTTACAGGCACGTAACTAAGTCGTTCCGAACGAAGGAAACTTGCGTACATAGCGATCTTAGCTCTGTGAGCCGAGAAGCGTTGTTCCTAAATTTTCTTGATGTGTTATGAAAATATTCGGCAAATCTCGCTTACAGAAACGTAACTAAGTCGGGCTTCCGAACGAAGGAAACATGCGTACATAGCGATCTTAGCTCTGTGTGCCGAGAAGCGTTGTTCCTCAATTTTTTTGATGTGTTATGAAAATTTTCGGCAAATCTCACTTACAGGCACGTAAATAAATCGTTCCGAACGAAGGAAACTTGCGTACATAGCGATCTTAGCTCTGTGTGCCGAGAAGCGTTGTTCCTCAATTTCCTTGATGTGTTATGAAAATTTTCGGCAAATCTCGCTTACAGGCACGTAACTAAGTCGTTCCGAACGAAGGAAACTTGCGTACATAGCGATCTTAGCTCTGTGTGCCGAGAAGCGTTGTTCCTCTATTTCCTTGATGTGTTATGAAAATTTTCGGCAAATCTCGCTTACAGGCACGTAACTAAGTCGTTCCGACGAAGGAAACTTGCGTACATAGCGATCTTAGCTCTGTGTGCCGAGAAACGTTGTTCCTCAATTTCCTTGATGTGTTATGAAAACTTTTGGCCACGTAACTAAGTCGGCTTACAGGCACGTAACTAAGTCGTTCCGAACGAAGGAAACTTGCGTACATAGCGATCTTAGCTCTGTGAGCGAGAAGCGTTGTTCCTCAATTTCCTTGATGTGTTATGAAAATTTTCGGCAAATCTCGCTTACAGGCATGTAACTAAGTAGTTCCGAACGAAGGAAACTTGCGTACATAGCGATCTTAGCTCTGTGTGCCGAGAAGCGTTGTTCCTCAATTTCCTTGATGTGTTATGAAAATTTTCGGCAAATCTCACTTACAGGCACGTAACTAAGTCGTTCCGAACGAAGGAAACTTGCGTACATAGCGATCTTAGCTCTGTGTGCCGAGAAGCGTTGTTCCTCAATTTCCTTGATGTTATATGAAAATTTTCGGCAAATCTCGCTTACAGGCACGCAACTAAGTCGTTCCGAACGAAGGAAATTTGCGTACATAGCGATCTTAGCCTTGTGTGCCGAGAAGCGTTGTTCCTCTACTTCCTTAATGTTTTATGAAATTTTTCTGCAAATCCCGCTTACAGGCAGGTAACTAAGTCGTTCCGAACGAGGGAAACTTGCGTACATAGCGATCTTAGCTCTGTGTGCCGAGAGGCGTTGTTCCTCAATTTCCTTGATGTGTTATGAAAATTTTCGGCAAATCTCACTTACAGGCACGTAACTAAGTCGTTCCGAACGAAGGAAACTTGCGTACATAGCGATCTTAGCTCTGTGCGCCGAGTAGCGTTGTTCCTCAATTTCCTTGATGTGTTATGAAAATTTTCGGCAAATCTCACTTACAGGCACGTAACTAAGTCGTTCCGAACGAAGGAAACTTGCGTACATAGCGATCTTAGCTCTGTGTGCCGAGAAGCGTTGTTCCTCAATTTCCTTGATGTTTTATGAAAATTTTCGGCAAATCTCGCTTACAGGCACGTAACTAAGTCGTTTCGAAGGAAGGAAACCTGCGTACATAGCGATCTTAGCTCTGTGTGTTGAGAAGCGTTGTTCCTACGTTTCCTTGATGTGTTATGAAAACTTTCGGTATATCTCAATTACAGGTACGTAACTAAGTCGTTCCGAACGAAGGAAACTTGCGTACATAGCGATCTTAGCTCTGTGAGTCGAAAAGCGTTGTTCCTACATTTCCTTGATGTGTTATGAAAACTTTTGGCAAATCTCACTTACAGGTACGTAACTAAGTCGTTCCGAACGAAGGAAGCTTGCGGACATAGCGATCTTAACTCTGTGTTATCCGAGAAGCGTTTGTACCTCATTTCCTTGATGTTGTTACGAAAATTTTCTCGGCAAATCTCGCTTACAGGCACGTAACTAAGTCGTTCCGAACGAAGGAAACTTGCGTACATAGCGATCTTATCTCTGTGTGCCGAGAAGCGTTGTTCCTCAATTTCCTTGATGTGTTATGAAAACTTTCGGTATATCTCACTTACAGGTACGTAACTAAGTCGTTCCGAACGAAGGAAACTTGCGTGCATAGCGATCTTAGCTCTGTGTGCCGAGAAGCGTTGTTCCTCAATTTCCTTGATGTGTTATAAAAATTTTCGGCAAATCTCGCTTACAGGCACGTAACTAAGTCGTTCCGAACGAAGGAAACTTGCGTACATAGCGATCTTATCTCTGTGTGCCGAGAAGCGTTGTTCCTCAAATTCCTTGTTGTGTTATAAAAATTTTCGGCAAATCTCACTTACAGGCACGTAACTAAGTCGTTCCGAACGAAGGAAACTTGCGTACATAGCGATCTTAGCTTTGTGTGCCAAGAAGCGTTGTTCCTCAATTTCCTTGATGTGTTATGAAAATTTTCGGCAAATCTCGCTTACAGGCACGTAACTAAGTCGTTCCGAACGAAGGAAACTTGCGTACATAGCGATCTTAGCTCTGTGTGCCGAGAAGCGTTGTTCCTCAATTTCCTTTGATGTTTATATGAAAATTTTCGGCAAATCTCACTTACAGGCACGTAACTAAGTCGTTCCGAACGAAGGAAACTTGCGTACATAGCGATCTTAGCTCTGTGTAGCCGAGAAGCGTTGTTCCTCAATTTTCCTTGATGTGTTATGAAAATTTTCGGCAAATCTCGCTTACAGGCACGTAACTAAGTCGTTCCGAACGAATGAAACTTGCGTACATAGCGATCTTAGCTCTGTGTGCCGAAAAGCGTTGTTCCTCTATTTCCTTGATGTGTTATAAAAGTTTCGGCAAGTCTCAATTACAGGCACGTAAATAAGTCGTTCTGAACGAAGGAAACTTGCGTACATAGCAATCTTATCTTTGTGAGCCGAGAAGCGTCGTTCCTCAATTTCCTTGATGTGTTATGAAAATTTTCGGCAGATCTCACTTACAGGCACGTAACTAAGTCGTTCCGAACGAAGGAAACTTGCGTACATAGCGATCTTATCTCTGTGTGCCGAGAAGCGTTGTTCCTCAATTTCCTTGATGTGTTATGAAAACATTCGGTATATCTCACTTACAGGTACGTAACTAAGTCGTTCCGAACGAAGGAAACTTGCGTACATAGCGATCTTAGCTCTGTGTGCCGAGAAGCTGTTGTTCCTCAATTTCCTTGATGTGTTATGAAAATTTTCGGTATAATCTCACTTACAGAGCTACGTAACTAAGTCGTTCCGAAACTCGAAGGAAAGAACTTGGCGTACATAGCGATCGATAGCTCTGTGTTGACCGAGAAGAGCGTTGTTTTTCCTCAATTTGCCTTGATGTGTTTATGAAAATTTTCGGCAAATCTTCACTTTACACTAGGTACGTAACTAAGTCGTCCCGAACGAAGGAAACTTGCGTACATAGCGATCTTATCTCTGTGAGCCGAGAAGCGTTGTTCCTCAATTTCCCTGATGTGTTATGAAAATTTTCGGCTAATCTCGCTTACTGGTACGTAACTAAGGCGTTCCGTACGTAAAACTAAGTCGTTTCCTTGAACGAAGGAAACTTGCGTACATAGCGTGCTGATCTTAGCTCTGTGATGCCGCGAGAAAGCGTTTGTTCCGTCAATTTCCTTTGATGTGTGTTATGAAAAAAAGTTTTCAGCAAATCTACTTAACAGTGATACGTAACCTAATGTCGTTCCGAACGAAGGAAACTTGCGTACATAGCGATCTTAGCTCTGTGAGCCGAGAAGTGTTGTTCCTCAGTTTCCTTGATGTGTTATGAAAATTTTCGGCAAATCTCGCTTACAGGCACGTAACTAAGTCGTTCCGAACGAAGGAAACTTGCGTACATAGCGATCTTAGCTCTGTGTGCCGAGAAGCGTTGTTCCTCTATTTCCTTGATGTGTTATGAAAATTTTCGGCAAATCTCGCTTACAGGCACGTAACTAAGTCGTTCCGAACGAAGGAAACTTGCGTACATAGCGGTCTTAGCTCTGTGTGCCGAGAAGCGTTTTTCCTCTATTATCCTTGATGTGTTATGAAAATTTTCGGCAAATCTCGCTTACAGGCACGTAACTAAGTCGTTCCGAACGAAGGAAACTTGCGTACATAGCGATCTTAGCTGTGTGAGCCGAGAAGCGTTGTTCCTCAATTTCCTTGATGTGTTATAAAAATTTTCGGCAAATCTCACTTACAGGCACGTAACTAAGTCGTTCCGAACGAAGGAAACTTGCGTACATAGCGATCTTAGCTCTGTGTGCCGAGAAGCGATGTTCCTCTATATCCTTGATGTGTTATGAAAATTTTCGGCAAATCTCGCTTACAGGCACGTAACTAAGTCGTTCCGAACGAAGGAAACTTGCGTACATAGCGATCTTAGCTCTGTGTGCCGAGAAGCGTTGTTCCTCAATTTCCTTGATGTGTTATGAAAATTTTCGGCAATCTCGCTTAAAGGCACGTAATTAAGTCGTTCCGAACGAAGCAAACTTGCGTACATAGCGATCTTAGTTCTGTGTGCCGAGAAACGTTGTTCCTCAATTTCCTTGATGTGTTATGAAAATTTTCGGCAAATCTCGCTTAAAGGCACGTAATTAAGTCGTTCCGAACGAAGCAAACTTGCGTACATAGCGATCTTAGCTCTGTGTGCCGAGAAGCGTTGTTCCTCAATTTCCTTGATGTGTTATGAAAATTTTACATAGCGATCTTAGCTCTGTGTGCCGAGAAGCGTTGTTCCTCAATTTCCTTGATGTGTTATGAAAATTTGCGGCAAATCTCGCTTACAGGCACGTAACTAAGTCGTTCCGAACGAAGGAAACTTGCGTACATAGCGATCTTAGCTCTGTGTGCCGAGAAAGCGTTGTTCCTCAATTTCCTTGATGTGTTATGAAAATTTTCGGCAAATCTCACTTACAGGCACGTAACTAAGTCGTTCCGAACGAAGGAAACTTGCGTACATAGCGATCTTAGCTCTGTGAGCCGGGAAACGTTGTTCCTCAATTTTCTTGATGTGTTATGAAAATTTTCGGCAAATCTCATTTACAGGCACGTAACTAAGTCGTTCCGAACGAAGGAAACTTGCGTACACTAGCGATCTTATCTCTGTGTGCCGAGAAGCGTTGTTCACTCCAATATTCCTCTGATGTGTTTTGAAAATTTTTCGGCAAATCTCGCTTACAGGCACGTAACTAAGTCGTTCCGAACGAAGGAAACTTGCGTACATAGCGATAATAGCTCTGTGTGCCGAGAAGCGTTGTTCCTCAATTTCCTTGATCTCCTTGATGTGTTATGAAAATTTTCGGCAAATCTCGCTTACAGGCACGTAACTAAGTCGTTCCGAACGAAGGAAACTTGCGTACATAGCGATCTTATCTCTGTGAGGCGAGAAGCGTTGTTCCTCAATTTCCTTGATGTATTATGAAAACTTTAGCAATATCTCTATTACAGGGACGTAAACTAAGTCGTTCCGAACGAAGGAAACTTGCGTACATAGCGATCTTATCTCTGTGAGCCGAGAAGCGTTGTTCCTCAATTTCTTTGATGTGTTATGAAAATTTTCGGCAAATCTCACTTACAGGTACGTAACTAAGTCCGTTCCGAACGAAGAGAAACTTGCGTACATAGCGATCTTAGCTCTGTGAGCCGAGAAGCGTTGTTGTAGCTGACAATTTCCTTGATGTATTATGATAATTTTCGGCATTATCTCACTTACAGGTACGTAACTATGCCGTTCCGAACGAAGGAAACTTGCGTACATAGCGATCTTAGCTCTGTGTGTCTAGAAGAGTTGTTCCTCAATTTCCTTGATGTGTTATGAAAATTTTCGGCAAATCTCACTTACAGGCACGTAACTAAATCGTTCCGAATGAAGAAACTTGCGTACATAGCGATCTTAGCTCTGTGAGCCGAGAAGCGTTGTTCCTCAATTTCCTTGATGTGTTATGAAAATTTTCGGCAAATCTCACTTACAGGCACGTAACTAAGTCGTTCCGAACGAAGGAAACTTGCGTACATAGCGATCTTAGCTCTGTGAGATCCTCAATTTCCTTGATGTGTTATGAAAATTTTCGGCATATCTCACTTACAGGTACGTAACTAAGTCGTTCCGAACGAAGGAAACTTGCGTACATAGCGATCTTAGCTCTGTGTGCCGAGAAGTGTTATACCTCAATTTCCTTGATGTGTTATGAAAACTTTCGGTATATCTCACTTACAGGTACGTAACTAAGTCGTTCCGAACGAAGGAAACTTGCGTACATAGTGATCTTAGCTCTGTGTGCCGAGAAGCGTTGTTCCTCAATTTCCTTGATGTGTTATGAAAATTTTCGGTTAATCTCGCTTACAGGCACGTAACTAAGTCGTTCCGAACGAAGGAAACTTGCGTACATAGCGATCTTACCTCTGTGAGCCAAGAAGCGTTGTTCCTCAATTTCCTGATGTGTTATGAAAATTTTCGGCAATATCTCACTTACAGGTACGTAACTAAGTCGTTCCGAACGAAAGAAATTTGGGTACATAGCGATCTTAGCTCTGTGTGCCGAGAAGCGTTGTTCCTCAATTTCCTTGATGTGTAATGACAATTTTCGGCAAACCTCGCTTAAAGGCCCGTAAATAAGTCGTTCCAAACGAAGGAAGCTTGAGTACATAGCGATCTTAGCTCTGTGTGCCGAGAAGCGTTGTTCTTCAATTTCCTTGATGTGTTATGAAAACTTTCGGTATATCTCACTTACAGGTACGTAACTAAGTCGTTCCGAACGAAGGAAACTTGCGTACATAGCGATCTCAGCTCTGTGTGCCGAGAAGCGTTGTTCCTCAATTTCCTTGATGTGTTATGAAAATTTTCGGCAAATCTCTCTTACAGGCACGTAACTAAGTCGTTCCGAACGAAGGAAACTTGCGTACATAGCGATCTTAGCTCTGTGTGCCGAGAAGCGTTGTTTCTCAATTTCCTTGATATGTTATGAAAATTTTCGACAAATTTCGCTTAAATGCACGTACCTAAGTCGTTCCGAACGAAGGAAACTTGTGTACATGGGCGATCTTAACTCTGTGTGCCGAGAAGCGTTGTTCCTCAAGTTACTTGATGTGTTATGAAAATTTTCGGCAAATCTCGCTTAAAGTCACGTAACTAAGTCGTTCCGAACGAAGGAAACTTGCGTACATAGCGATCTTAGCTCTGTGTGCCGAGAAGCATTGTTCCTCAATTTCCTTGATGTGTTATGAAAATTTTCGGCAATCTCACTTACAGGCACGTAACTAAGTCGTTCCGAACGAAGGAAACTTGCGTACATAGCGATCTTAGCTCTGTGTGCCGAGAAGCGTTGTTACTCAATGTGATTGATGTGTTATGAAAATTTTCGGCAAATCTCTTACAGGCACGTAACTAAGTCGTTCCGAACGAAGGAAACTTGCGTACATAGCGATCTGAGCTTAGTGTGCCGAGAACCTTTGTTCCTCTATTTCCTTGATGTGTTATGAAAATTTTCGCAAATCTCGCTTACAGGCACGTAACTAAGTCGTTTCGAACA
>CAJQTV010003955.1:0-10171 GCA_907163055.1 Formica aquilonia x Formica polyctena | reverse complement strand
CGTTCCGAACGAAGGAAATTTGCGTACATAGCGATCTTAGCTCTGTGTGCCGAGAAGCGTTGTTCCTCAATTTCCTTGATGTGTTATGAAAATTTTCGGCAAATCTCGCTTACAGGCACGTAACTAAGTCGTTCCGAACGAAGGAAACTTGAGTACAAAGCCATCTTAGCTCTGTGTGCCGAGCAGCGTTGTTCCTCAATTTTCTTGATGTGTTATGATATCCTTCGGTATATCTCACTTACAGGTACGTAACTAAGTCGTTCCGAACGAAGGAAACTTGCGTACGTAGCGATCTTAGCTCTGTGTGCCGAGAAGCGTTGTTCCTCTGTTTCCTTGATGTGTTATGAAAATTTTCGGCATATCTCGCTTACAGGCACGTAACTAAGTCGTTCCGAACGAAGGAAACTTGCGTACATAGCGATCTTAGCTCTGTGTGCCGAGAAGCGTTGTTCCTCAATTTCCTTGATGTGTTATGAAAATTTTCGGCAAATCTCGCTTACAGGCACGTAACTAAGTCGTTCCGAACGAAGGAAACTTGCGTACATAGCGATCTTAGCTCTGTGTGCCGAGAAACGTTGTTCTTCAATTTCCTTGATGTTTTATGAAAACTTTCGGCAAATCTCACTTACAGGTACGTAACTAAGTCGTTCCGAACGAAGGAAACTTGCGTACATAGATATTAGCTCTGTGAGCCGTGAAGCGGTTTTCCTCAATTTCCTTGAAGTGTTATGAAAAAATTTTCGGCAAATCTCGCTTACAGGCACGTAACTAAGTCGTTCCGAACGAAGGAAACTTGCGTACATAGCGATCTTAGCTCTGTGTGCCGAGAAGCGTTGTTCCTCAATTTCCTTGATATGTTATGAAAAATTTCGGTATATCTCACTTACAGATACGTAACTAAGTCGTTCCGAACGAAGAAAACTTGCGTACATAGCGATCTTAGCTCTGTGTGCCGAGAAGCGTTGTTCCTCAATTTCCTTGATGTGTTATGAAAATTTTCGGCAAATCTCGCTTACAGGCGTAACTAAGTCGTTCCGAACGAAGGAAACTTGCGTACATAGCGATCTTAGCTCTGTGTGCCGAGAAGCGTTGTTCCTCAATTTCCTTGATGTGTTATGAAAAAATTTCGGCAAATCTCGCTTACAGGCACGTAACTAAGTCGTTCCGAACGAAGGAAACTTGAGTACATAGCGATCTTAGCTCTGTGTGCCGAGAAGCGTTGTTCCTCAATTTCCTTGATGTGATATGAAAAATTTTAGGCAAATCTCGCTTACAGGCACGTAACTAAGTCGTTCCGAACGAAGGAAACTTGCGTACATAGCGATCTTAGCTCTGTGTGCCGAGAAGCGTTGTTCCTCTATTTCCTTGATGTTTTATGAATATTTTCGGCAAATCTCGCTTACAGGCACGTAACTAAGTCGTTCCGAACGAAGGAAACTTGCGTACATAGCGATCTTAGCTCTGTGTGCCGAGAAGCGTTGTTCCTCAATTTCCTTGATGTGTTATGAAAATTTTCGGCAAATCTCACTTACAGGCACGTAACTAAGTCGTTCCGAACGAAGGAAAAACTTGCGTACATAGCGATATTAGCTCTGTGTGCCGAGAAGCGTTGTTCCTCTATTTCCCTGATGTGTTATGAAAAATTTTCGGCAAATCTCGCTTACAGGCACGTAACTAAGTCGTTCCGAACGAAGGAAACTTGCGTACACTTCGATGTTAGCTATGTAAGCCGAGAAGCGTTGTTCCTCAATTTTTTTTATGTGTTATAAAAACTTTCGCTATATCTCACTTACAGGTACGTAACTAAGTCGTTCCGAACGAAGGAAACTTGCGTACATAGCGATCTTAGCTCTGTGTGCCGAGAAGCGTTGTTCCTCAATTTCCTTGATGTGTTATGAAAATTTCGGCAAATCTCACTTACAGGCACGTAACTATGTCGGTCCGCACGAAGGAATCGCGCGGACATAGCGATCTTAGCTCTGTGTGCCGAGAAGCGTTGTTCCTTAATTTCCTTTATGTGTTATAAGAATTTTCTGGAAATCTCGCTTGCAGGCACGTAACTAAGTCGTTTCCGAACGAAGGAAACTTGCGTACATAGCGATCTTAGCTCTGTGTGCCGAGAAGCGTTGTTCCTCAATTTCCTTGATGTGTTATGAAAACTTTCGGTATATCTCACTTACAGGTACGTAACTAAGTCCTTCCGAACGAAGGAAACTTGCGTACATAGCGATTTTATCTCTGTGTGCCGAGAAGCGTTGTTCCTCAATTTCCTTGATGTGTTATGAAAATTTTCGGCAAATCTCACTTACAGGCACGTAACTAAGTCGTTCCGAACGAAGGAAACTTGCGTACATAGCGATCTTAGCTCTGTGTGCCGAGAAGCGTTGTTCCTCAATTTCCTTGATGTGTTATGAAAATTTTCGGCAAATCTTGCTTACAGGCACGTAACTAAGTCGTTCCGAACGAAGGAAACTTGCGTACATAGCGATCTGAGCTCTGTGTGCCGAGAAGCGTTGTTCCTCAATTTCCTTGATGTGTTATGAAAATTTTCGGTATATCTCGCTTACAGGCACGTAACTAAGTCGTTCCGAACGAAGGAAACTTGCGTACACTTCCATCTTAGCTTTGTAAGCCGAGAAGCGTTGTTCCTCAATTTCCTTGATGTGTTATGAAAATTTTCGGCAAATCTCCGCTTACAGGCACGTAACTAAGTCGTTCCGAACGAACGAAACTTGCGTACATAGCGATCTTATCTCTGTGAGTCGAGAAGCGTTGTTCCTCAATTTCCTTGATATGTTAAAAAAATTTTCGGCAAATCTCACTTACAGGCAAGTAACTAAGTCGTTCCGAACGAAGGAAACTTGCGTACATAGCGATCTTAGCTCTGTGTGCCGAGAAGCGTTGTTCCTCTATTTCCTTGATGTGTTATGAAAATTTTTGGCAAATCTCGCTTACAGGCACGTAACTAATCGTTCCGAACGAATGAAACTTGCGTACATAGCGATCTTAGCTCTGTGTGCCGAGAAGCGTTGTTCCTCAATTTCTTTGATGTGTTATGAAAACGTTGTTCCTCACTTTCGGTAGCAAAACTCACTTACAGGCACGTAACTAAGTCGTTCCGAACGAAGGAAACTTGCGTACATAGCGATCTTAGCTCTGTGTGCCGAGAAGCGTTGTTCCTCAATTTCCTTGATGTGTTATGAAAAAATTTTCGGTAAATCTCACTTACAGGCACGTAACTAAGTCGTTCCGAACGAAGGAAACTTGCGTACATAGCGATCTTAGCTCTGTGTGCCGAGAAGCGTTGTTCCTCAATTTCCTTGATGTGTTATGAAAATTTTCGGCAAATCTCGCTTACAGGCACGTAACTAAGTCGTTCCGAACGAAGGAAACTTGCGTACATAGCGATCTTAGCTCTGTGTGCCGAGAAGCGTTGTTCCTCAATTTCCTTGATGTGTTATGAAAATTTTCGGCAAATCTCGCTTACAGGCACGTAACTAAGTCGTTCCGAACGAAGGAAACTTGCGTACATAGCGATCTTATCTCTGTGTGTGGAGAAGCGTTGTTCCTCAATTTCCTTGATGTGTTATGAAAATTTTCGGCAAATCTCGCTTACAGGCACGTAACTAAGTCGTTTCGAACGAAGGAAACTTGCGTACATAGCGATCTTAGCTCTGTGTGCCGAGAAGCGTTGTTCCTCTTTTTCTTTGATGTGTTATGAAAATTTTCGGCAAATCTCGCTTACAGGCACGTAACTAAGTCGTTCCGAACGAAGGAAACTGCGTACATAGCGATCTTAGCTCTGTGTGCCGAGAAGCGTTGTTCCTCAATTTCCTTGATGTGTTATGAAAATTTTCGGCAAATCTCGCTTACAGGCACGTAACTAAGTCGGTCCGAACGAAGGACACTTGCGTACATCGCGATATTAGCTCTGTGTGCCGAGAAGCGTTGTTCCTCAATTTCCTTGATGTGTTATGAAAATTTTCGGCAAATCTCGCTTACAGGCACGTAACTAAGTCGTTCCGAACGAAGGAAACTTGCGTACATAGCGATATTAGCTGTGTGCGAGAAGCGTTGTTCCTCTATTTCCTTGATGTGTTATGAAAATTTTCGGTATAATCTCACTTACAGGCACGTAACTAAGTCGTTCCGAACGAAGGAAACTTGCGTACATAGCGATCTTGGCTCTATGTGCCGAGAAGCGTTGTTCCTCTATTTCCTTGATGTGTTATGAAAACTTTCGGTATATCTCACTTACAGGTACGTAACTAAGTCGTTCCGAAAGAAGGAAATTTGCGTACATAGCGATCTTAGCTCTGTGTGCCGAGAAGCGTTGTTCCTAAATTTCCTTGATGTGTTATGAAAATTTTTTTCAAATCTCGCTTACAGGCACGTAACTAAGTCGTTCCGAACGAAGGAAACTTGCGTACATAGCGATCTTAGCTCTGTGTGCCGAGAAGCGTTGTTCCTCAATTTCCTTGATGTGTTATGAAAATTTTCGGCAAATCTCGCTTACAGGCACGTAAATAAGTCGTTCCGAACGAAGGAAAAACTTGCGTACATAGCGATCTTAGCTCTGTGTTCAGATGAAGCGTTGTTCCTCAATTTCCTTGATGTGTTATGAAAAATTTCGGCAAATCTCACTTACAGGCACGTAACTAAGTCGTTCCGAACGAAGGAAACTTGCGTACATAGCGATCTTAGCTCTGTGAGCCGAGAAGCGTTGTTCCTCAATTTTCTTGATGTTTTATGAAAAATTTTCGGGCAAATCTCACTTACAGGCACGTAACTAAGTCGTTCCGAACGAAGGAAACTTGCGTACATAGCGATCTTAGCTCTGTGTGCCGAGAAGCGTTGTTCCTCCATTTCCTTGTTGTGTTATGAAAATTTTCGGTATATCTCACTTACAGGCACGTAACTAAGTCGTTCCGAACGAAAGAAACTTGCGTACATAGCGATCTTAGCTCTGTGTGCCGTGAAGCGTTGTTCCTCAATTTCCTTGATGTGTTATGAAAATTTTCGGCAAATCTCACTTACAGGCACGTAACTAGTCGTTCCGAGCGAAGGAAACTTGCGTACATAGCGATCTTAGCTCTGTGTGCCGAGAAGCGTTGTTTCTCTATTTCCTGGATGTGTTATGAAAAATTTTCGGCAAATCTCGCTTACAGGCACGTAACTAAGTCGTTCCGAACGAAGGAAAAAAACTTGCGTACATAGCGATCTTAGCTCTGTGTGCCGAGAAGCGTTGTTCCTCAATTTCCTTGATGTGTTATGAAAAACATTCGGCAAATCTCGCTTACAGGCACGTAACTAAGTCGTTCCGAACGAAGGAAACTTGCGTACATAGCGATCTTAGCTCTGTGTGCCGAGAAGCGTTGTTCCTCAATTTTCTTGATGTGTTATGAAAATTTTCGGCAAATCTCGCTTACAGGCACGTAACTAAGTCGTTCCGAACGAAGGAAACTTGCGTACATAGCGATCTTAGCTCTGTGTGCCGAGAAGCGTTGTTCCTCAATTTCCTTGATGTGTTATGAAAATATTCGTCAAATCTCGCTTACAGGCACGTAACTAAGTCGTTCCGAACGAAAGAAACTTGCGTACACAACGACCTTAGGTCTGTGTGCCGAGAAGCGTTGTTCCTCAATTTCCTTGATGTGTTATGAAAATTTTAAGCAAATCTCACATACAAGCACGTAACTAAGTCGTTCCGAACGAAGGAAACTTGCGTTCATAGCGATCTTAGCTCTGTGTGCCGAGAAGCGTTGTTCCTCAATTTCCTTGATGTGTTATGAAAATTTTCGGCAAATCTCGCTTACAGGCACGTAACTAAGTTGTTCCGTACGAAGGAAACTTGCGTACATAGCGATCTTAGCTCTGTGTGCCGAGAAGCGTTGTTCCTCAATTTCCTTGATGTGTTATGAAAAAATTTTCGGCAAATCTCTCTTACAGGCACGTAACTAAGTCGTTCCGAACGAAGGAAACTTGCGTACATAGCGATCTTAGCTCTGTGTGCCGAGAAGCGTTGTTCCTCAATTTCCTTGATGTGTTATGAAAAAATTCGGTAAATCTCGCTTACAGGCACGTAACTAAGTCGTTCCGAACGAAGGAAACTTGCGTACATAGCGATCTTAGCTCTGTGTGCCGAGAATCGTTGTTCCTCAATTTCCTTGATGTGTTATGAAAATTTTCGGCAAATCTCGCTTACAGGCACGTAACTAAGTCGTTCCGAACGAAGGAAACTTGCGTACATAGCGATCTTAGCTCTGTGTTTCGAGAAGCGTTGTTCCTCAATTTCCTTCATGTGTTATGAAAATTTTCGGCAAATCTCGCTTACAGGCACGTAACTAAGTCGTTCCGAAAGAAGGAAACTAGCGTACATAGCGATCTTAGCTCTGTGTGCCGAGAAGCGTTGTTCCTCAATTTCCTTGATGTGTTATGAAAATTTTCGGCAAATCTCGCTTACAGGCACGTAACTAAGTCGTTCCGAACGAAGGAAACTTGCGTACATAGCGATCTTAGCTCTGTGTGCCGAGAAGCGTTGTTCCTCAATTTCCTTGATGTGTTATGAAAAATTTCGGCAACTCTCGCTTACAGGTACGTAACTAAGTCATTCCGAACGAAGGAAACTTGCGTACATAGCGATCTCATCTCTGTGAGAGAAGCGTTGTTCCCTCAATTTCCTTGATGTGTTATGAAAATTTTCGGCAAATCTCACTTACAGGCACGTAACTAAGTCGTTCCGAACGAAGGAAACTTACGTACATAGCGATCTTATCTCTGTGTGCAGAGAAGCGTTGTTCCTCAATTTCTTTGATGTGTTATGAAAATTTTCGGCAAATCTCGTTTACAGGCACGTAACTAACTCGTTCCGAACGAAGGAAACTTGCGTACATAGCGATCTTAGCTCTGTGTGCCGAGAAGCGTTGTTCCTCAATTTCCTTGATGTGTTATGAAAATTTTCGGCAAATCTCGCTTACAGGCACGTAACTAAGTCGTTCCGAACGAAGGAAACTTGCGTACTAAGTCGTTCCGAACGAAGGAAACTTGCGTACATAGCGATCTTAGCTCTGTGTGCCGAGAAGCGTTGTTCCTCAATTTCCTTGATGTGTTATGAAAACTTTCGGCAAATCTCACTTACAGGCACGTAACTAAGTCGTTCCGAACGAAGGAAACTTGCGTACATAGCGATCTTAGCTCTGTGTGCCGAGAAGCGTTGTTCCTCAATTTCCTTGATGTGTTATGAAAATTTTCGGCAAATCTCGCTTACAGGCACGTAACTAAGTCGTTCCGAACGAAGGAAACTTGCGTACATAGCGATCTTAGCTCTGTGTGCCGAGAAGCGTTGTTCCTCAATTTCCTTGATGTGTTATGAAAATTTCGGCAAATCTCACTTACAGGCACGTAACTAAGTCGTTCCGAACGAAGGAAACTTGCGTACATAGCGATCTTAGCTCTGTGTGCCGAGAAGCGTTGTTCCTCAATTTCCTTGATGTGTTATGAAAATTTTCGGCAAATCTCGCTTACAGGCACGTAACTAAGTCGTTCCGAACGAAGGAAACTTGCGTACATAGCGATCTTAGCTCTGTGTGCCGAGAAGCGTTGTTCCTCAATTTCCTTGATGTGTTATGAAAATTTTCGGCAAATCTCGCTTACAGGCACGTAACTAAGTCGTTCCGAACGAAGGAAACTTGCGTACATAGCGATCTTAGCTCTGTGTGCCGAGAAGCGTTGTTCCTCAATTTCCTTGATGTGTTATGAAAATTTTCGGCAAATCTCGCTTACAGGCACGTAACTAAGTCGTTCCGAACGAAGGAAACTTGCGTACATAGCGATCTTAGCTCTGTGTGCCGAGAAGCGTTGTTCCTCAATTTCCTTGATGTGTTATGAAAATTTTCGGCAAATCTCACTTACAGGCACGTAACTAAGTCGTTCCGAACGAAGGAAACTTGCGTACATAGCGATCTTAGCTCTGTGTGCCGAGAAGCGTTGTTCCTCAATTTCCTTGATGTGTTATGAAAATTTTCGGCAAATCTCGCTTACAGGCACGTAACTAAGTCGTTCCGAACGAAGGAAACTTGCGTACATAGCGATCTTAGCTCTGTGTGCCGAGAAGCGTTGTTCCTCAATTTCCTTGATGTGT
Source organism: Formica aquilonia x Formica polyctena (assembly GCA_907163055.1). NCBI lineage: Eukaryota > Metazoa > Arthropoda > Insecta > Hymenoptera > Formicidae > Formica > Formica aquilonia x Formica polyctena. The sequence continues at coordinate 2,031 of CAJQTV010003955.1, read as the reverse complement.
TATGAAAATTTTCGGCAAATCTCGCTTACAGGCACGTAACTAAGTCGTTCCGAACGAAGGAAACTTGCGTACATAGCGATCTTAGCTCTGTGTGCCGAGAAGCGTTGTTCCTCAATTTCCTTGATGTGTTATGAAAACTTTTCGGCAAATCTCGCTTACAGGCACGTAACTAAGTCGTTCCGAACGAAGGAAACTTGCGTACATAGCGATCTTAGCTCTGTGTGCCGAGAAGCGTTGTTCCTCAATTTCCTTGATGTGTTATGAAAATTTTCGGCAAATCTCGCTTACAGGCACGTAACTAAGTCGTTCCGAACGAAGGAAACTTGCGTACATAGCGATCTTAGCTCTGTGTGCCGAGAAGCGTTGTTCCTCAATTTCCTTGATGTGTTATGAAAATTTTCGGCAAATCTCACTTACAGGCACGTAACTAAGTCGTTCCGAACGAAGGAAACTTGCGTACATAGCGATCTTAGCTCTGTGTGCCGAGAAGCGTTGTTCCTCAATTTTCCTTGATGTGTTATGAAAATTTTAACGGAAAATCTCACTTACAAGCACGTAACTAAGTCGTTCCGAACGAAGGAAACTTGCGTACATAGCGATCTTAGCTCTGTGTGCCGAGAAGCGTTGTTCCTCAATTTCCTTGATGTGTTATGAAAATTTTCGGCAAATCTCGCTTACAGGCACGTAACTAAGTCGTTCCGAACGAAGGAAACTTGTGTACATAGCGATCTTAGCTCTGTGTGCCGAGAAGCGTTGTTCCTCAATTTCCCTGATGTGTTATGAAAATTTTTGGCAAATCTCGCTTACAGGCACGTAACTAAGTCGTTCCGAACGAAGGAAACTTGCGTACATAGCGATCTTAGCTCTGTGTGCCGAGAAGCGTTGTTCCTCAATTTCCTTGATGTGTTATGAAAATTTTCGGCAAATCTCACTTACAGGTACGTAACTAAGTCGTTCCGAACGAAGGAAACTTGCGTACATAGCGATCTTAGCTCTGTGTGCCGAGAAGCGTTGTTCCTCAATTTCCTTGATGTGTTATGAAAATTTTCGGCAAATCTCGCTTACAGGCACGTAACTAAGTCGTTCCGAACGAAGGAAACTTGCGTACATAGCGATCTTAGCTCTGTGTGCCGAGAAGCGTTGTTCCTCAATTTCCTTGATGTGTTATGAAAACTTTCGGCAAATCTCACTTACAGGCACGTAACTAAGTCGTTCCGAACGAAGGAAACTTGCGTACATAGCGATCTTAGCTCTGTGTGCCGAGAAGCGTTGTTCCTCAATTTCCTTGATGTGTTATGAAAATTTTCGGCAAATCTCGCTTACAGGCACGTAACTAAGTCGTTCCGAACGAAGGAAAACTTGCGTACATAGCGATCTTAGCTCTGTGTGCCGAGAAGCGTTGTTCCTCAATTTCCTTGATGTGTTATGAAAATTTTTCGACAAATCTCGCTTACAGGCACGTAACTAAGTCGTTCCGAACGAAGGAAACTTGCGTACATAGCGATCTTAGCTCTGTGTGCCGAGAAGCGTTGTTCTTGTATTTCCTTGATGTGTTATGAAAATTTTCGGCAAATCTCGCTTACAGGCACGTAACTAAGTCGTTCCGAACGAAGGAAACTTGCGTACATAGCGATCTTAGCTCTGTGTGCCGAGAAGCGTTGTTCTTCAATTTCCTTGATGTGATATGAAAATTTTCGGCAAATCTCACTTACAGGCACGTACCTAAATCTTTCCGAACGAAGGAAACTTGCGTACATAGAGATCTTATCTCTGTGAGCCTAGAAGCGTTGTTCCTCAATTTCCTTGATGTGTTATGAAAATTTTCGGCATATCTCACTTACAGGCACGTAACTAAGTCGTTCCGAACGAAGGAAACTTGCGTACATAGCGATCTTAGCTCTGTGAGCCGAGAAGCGTTGTTCCTCAATTTCCTTGATGTGTTATGACAATTGTCGGCAAATCTCACTTACAGGCACGTAACTAAGTCGTTCCGAACGAAGGAAACTTGCGTACATAGCGATCTTAGCTCTA
>CAJQTV010003945.1:0-12360 GCA_907163055.1 Formica aquilonia x Formica polyctena | reverse complement strand
ACCTGGGTTAGAACTCTCATTGCTATACTACTCATATCTATCAGCAAATCTACTTTTAACTCAGCTCCGGGCAAATTAATGGATCTACTATAGGATCCAACATGGAATCCTAGTCAATGGCTAAATGCTCGTAATGAACGAGAATCCAAGCCAAATATAAAAAATCTTCCTCCAGCCGAAGACCCAACCTTATCAATAATGGTCAGATAAACATTACAACACACATACAGTTTCTCTTTTTTTTTTAACGCCATAAAATGGGCACGCATAAGAAAAGATAGTTTTGTATTAAATTCATATATATATAAAATATAATAATTAACTAAAAATATAAAAGAAGGACGAAGGAAAGAAGGAAGGGGTTTTGGTGGTCGCCTTCTCTTTCCTCCTTCTTAATAAACAAATCAGCATGCACGAAACCACATACAATTAGGATACTTTAGTTAACTGCGAAAGGAAGTAATCTATTTCATTTTTGCAAATGTCGGGCTTCTCCCCAACATTTGTCTAAGGCCAGGGGTGTTACGTCCTGGTGACTCCACGATTCCTTCCTTCCGCGAAGTTGCGGCAATGATAATCGATCGGTGATAGAAATGAGTCGTTCGGTAAATAGAGCATCTTGCGTCACACATTCCTTAAACATTTAGTCACTTATCAATATTTATATCTACGAGTAACCGTGAGAAAGACGCGACGAAACTGCGCCGGTCACCTAAAAACAGATAAAAACCAGTAGATACCCTCGCAGTGGAATTCTCCAGCGGAATAAAAAGCTGATAACGAAAAGATAATAAAATTCTCACAAAATATCTGATGAATACAACTAAATCAATAATGACGAAACTTCTGTGACGTCACATTTGGACTTTGTCTAATCAAATCACGGGCGTAAGGGAAACCTAGAGCTCAAGGGATTCTGAATGGATCACCAATCGACGATCGTCATGAATGAAAATTTGAAAAGTAGGAGAAACACCCCGCCTAATGAGGACACTGGCACAATTTTTAATTCGTTAAAGTTTTGGAAGATTTCCACTCTTAGAAATTAGAATACACCCCGAAAAGAGAGATATAAAAAGAGGACTCGAAGGGACATACGATCACTTACTTACGTACTTGTTCTCCAGCTTCGACATAGTCTTATTAAGTGCCTTGGCACCGCGATACGCAAATCAGAGTTAATAGTGCTATACAAGTGTCCTCATCCACCATCATTCCGCGAAAAATGATTTTGAAAGAAATTTATATAAATTAATGAATAATGCGGTATTTGGCAAAACGATGGAAAATGTGCGCAATCATGTTAATATTAAGCTCGTGACACATTGGGATGGAAGATATGGCGCAGAGGCGATGATCGCGAAACCAAATTTTCACAGCAGAAGCGTGTTTTCGGAGAATCTGATCGCTGTTGAATTGCGCAATCTCGAAGTTAAATTTAATAAACCAATCTACGTGGGTATGTGTATACTCGACATATCCAAGACATGTTTGTACGAATTTCACCACGATTATATGGTACCTACGTATCGAGAGAAATGTAAAGTCATGTACACCGACACCGACAGTCTCATATATCACATCGAGTGTGAAGATATATATGAAAATATAAAGCGCAACGTCGACAGATTCGATACCAGCGATTATGCGGTGGACAATGTGTACGGTATACCGCTCGCGAATAAAAAGATACCGGGATTAATGAAGGATGAAAATAATGGCGCCATCATGACCGAATTCGTCGGGCTTAGGGCGAAGATGTACGCGTTACGAATAGATGGTAAAAAGGATACGAAAAAAATAAAAGGCGTCAAGAGTAACGTTGTCGCGAAAACGATAACATTCGACGATTACACGCGGTGTTTGAACGAAGAGATTGAAATGACGCGTCAGCAGTCGTGTATAAGATCTAAATTACACGAAGTATACACTATTCGCGAGACAAAAATTGCTCTAAGTCCGTACGATGATAAGCGGTATATCGTACCCGAAACTACCGACACGCTACCGTGGGGACATTACAAAATACCGTTGTAAATAAAAAGCATGTATATTGATTGTAAATAAAAATTATGTTTATTTATTGTACAAATTATATGTATATTATATATAGTTAAAATTATATGTATATTTATTGTATTTGTTATATAGTTAAAATTATATGTATATTTATTGTAAATTATATGTATATTTTATAAAGTGTACAATATTGTTTATATTTATAATATATTATTTTTATCTATCCAAGAGTTGTGTGTAACATCAAATCCCAGCCATTTCACATAAACCTTGTCACCCTTTTTGCGTATCACCTTTTCCACGAGATGTACGTCGGGATTAGCAACGCGTTGTAACTCGTATTCGTAAAATCCGCCGGCGATGGGATATCCGCGCGAATCTTTGAGTACATAGGTCACGGGATTAGTTTTCTGCACTTTAACGATCATAAACACTTCGGTCGACCAATTTGGCGTGTAACCTTTCTTAAAGATGGTCTTGACTTTACTCGATGGTTCGATTTTTGCTTCATTAGATTCCACATTGATTGTATTTTCGACAAGTTGTTTTAGAGGTTCGATAATAGGTTTAAAGTGCCTCTCCAATGCGACGTCTTCCTCCATTTGACCGGTTTTTAAAGAACGATATTTTTTGCGGATCGATTCGCTCGTTTTTACAATCTCTCTCGCAATCTTCTCACGATCGTCACTGTCAATCGTCGTCGTCATGTTGCGCTCGGACGAAAATTTTTACACGTTGCTCGATCGATGTATCGATAGCGACTAACCACTTTACGGTATTGCAAAATCGTTAAATCCTTTTTGATATCGGCCATTAGTCTGTAAACTGTCTTCATCGATCACTACAAATCCATACTCGTGTTGCCAACATTTCTGACAGAATGCGTGAAAATCGTCGTAAGACATGTCAGTATTTACATGATCGTTGTATACATGTTTCAAGTTTGTACCATCTTGTTTAAATAAAATCAGTAAATTTGCATTGTCCCGTATAAGATGCTTGGATATCTTGGCATACGTTTGACAAAGATAGAAACAGTCGACGCTCGAGTGTCGACCCATTGCAAAGTACTCTCTTATCGTATCTTGCTTATCGCATGCCACGTCGTCAAAGATAAAAATGGAATTCGGAAGAGCCTCGCTCGGTGGAATAACGTCACTATTATTAGAGAATGTAAAATAACCAATTTCATCGATCGATAATAGCAAATTTTCCAAGTATCGATATTTCGGTTGTTGAAGTGATTACGAGTATACGTACACATTCTCGAAATGTACACCGTGTGGACTTTCTATCAAACTTATCAACACGTTAGTCTTACCGCAATTCGAAGGACCGCAAATGATACCGCGTATAGTAGTCGGCAGCATGTTTCCATGCTTGCGTATTTCTTTCTCGGACATTACTCGTGTTTTATCGTCAAAATTTATCACTTTGATTATCGTCGCTTGTCACGCGAACCGCATACTTGCTCTCGCGAATCTCAAATCAGATTTTGGAAAATGAGTCATCGGGGCCCTATTTATAGAGGCGCACCGAATCGAAACCGCTCAGTCTCAAAAATGTTTCTTCTTCTATCGGTTGACAGCGATATTCTCGAGCTTACCACCGAGCAGTTACAGATTATCCCCAAGATTGTTTTACTGCGAGACTTTGGTAGCTACGTGGAACAATTGTGGGACAAGCTTCCCGAACATATAAAAGCTGACTCAGAGGTTCAACAGTATCGTCGATGCACACGACATTATAATTTGCAGTGGCAACAAACACATTTCGACGGTCCAACACCGTTAATAAAAGATTGCGGCAAATGCCAGCAAAAATTATAAGAGGTGGTGGTTTGTTAAATCGTGCGATAAACGCACTTCCTATCGAATTACATAATCCAGGCTATCAGTTTTGCGGACCGGAAACTCATTTAGAAACGCGATTGGCTAGAGGCGATCGGGGTATCAATCCATTGGATGCCGCGTGTCGCGAGCACGACATAGCTTATTCCGGAAGCAACGATCTCGGTCAACGACACGTTGCGGATAATATACTCGCCACGAAGGCGCGAACACGTATTACCGCGAGAGATTCGACTCTTGGCGAAAGAGCAGCCGCTACAGCTGTTTGGGCGGCTATGAAAGCAAAGACAAAATTCGGTATGGGAATGAAGACAAAAAAATCATCAGCGAAGAAAAAAACTGTGAAAAAACGAATACTTTCTATAGCGAAGCGCGGTGGTATTTTACCAATTTTACCATTATTGGGAGTTCTTGGTTCATTGGCTGGCGGAGCAGCGGGAATCGCGAAGGCTGTGAACGATAGCAAGGCGGCGCAACGTCAGCTCGAAGAAATGCAACGTCATAATCGCGCCATGGAAGGTCACGGACTTTATCTCGCTCCATACAAGCGCGGACGAGGGTTCTCAACAGCGGCCAAGAAAAAAAAACATCAAAATAAAAATGCCTGCCGGTGTAACGACCAATGTACAACTGGAACAACTTGCAAGACGTATGCGTATACAATTTTTTAGAGGCGTTTTCATGCGCAATAATTTACCGATAAACGGTATACGGCGAAATGAGAGCGGTATCGTCAATTTGGATGACGTTGATGGTTCCGGTACTCATTGGGTTGCGTATGCAAAGAGGGGAGATCGTGTAGTATATTTCGATAGTTTTGGAAATCTTCGACCGCCCAAGGAATTTGTGCGATATGTTGGAAAGAATGTTGCAAATATAGAATACAATCACACGGCCTATCAAAATTATAATCAAAGTATTTGTGGACAATTGTGTCTTCGATTTCTTCAAACGGTCGATGATCGATATGAATTTAAAGCCTGACAATTCTACCGTCGCGACTCAGTATTCGTTTGACAGTTTTCCAGCATGTCACTCACGCTTACGTTGACCGGCAAGAGTAGCGCTCTTGCAGTAAGCTACTTTCCGGCTATAGATTTAAACGATGGCGATTACGAGCTTGGTTTAACGGACTTTGAAACTTATCATACGATATCGAATGTGAATTCCTGGAATAATAAACTTTATTTTGATAACGACGATAAGGAAATTACGATTCCCGAGGGATCGTACGAATTACACGCTATAAACGAATATCTCCGACGTGCAATTTTACGACATCGACGCGTAGTTGATTCCAACGATATTGTTGATGGCGAAGAACACGATGAATATCCAATAATGCTTCGCGCTAATCATAATACGCTAAAGAGTGAAATCAAATGTGTCTATAGAATAAATTTTAGTAAACCGGGCAACGTTGGATCGTTGTTGGGATTCTCGTCGAATCGTATATTACAACCTCGGAAATGGCACGAATCGGATGTACCGATAAATATTATTAGCGTAAATATTATTCGTATAGAATGCAGCGTAAACACTGGCGCGTACAGCAATGACAAGCGCGTACACACGATACATGAATTTTCACCGAGCGTGCCGCCTGGATATAAGATATCGGAAACACCAGCACAGATCATTTATCTACCGATCGTCGCACGGAGCATTACTGATTTAACGATACGCATTGTTGATCAAGAAGGACATTTGCTCGATTTTCGTAGAGAGGAAATTACCGTAAGATTGCATATACGGCGGCGGCAAAAATAAAGCGTTTGACAAATGAAATGCTTGTGTTGAACGAAAGCACGGAGCACGCGAGAGACAATATTTTTGCGAGGGACAATATTTTTGCGAGTAGGCGAGTGACTGCGGTATCGGGTGACAATAATCAGATATCTGGTTACGCTAAAAAGAAGCTCAGCACGTTGAATTGCGAGTTTTTAAAATCATTGGGATTCGTCGTACGAAATACTTGAACGATATGATTGACATCTTGAATATCGGAGGCGAGCCGATCTTTGACGATCGTATCGTCAAGATTGAGACTCATACGTACAATCCATACGCCAACACAACGCTTGGATACAGCGACGAGATACGGATACCGATACAATATCAAGATTTGTACACGTTACCATGTGAAAGTTTTCTATACGTCGAGGGAAAGTTGAGGGTGCGTAAAGTAGCTGAAGGGGGAAGAGTGGTATTGGGAAACAATTGTATCGCGTTTATGCTTGATGAACTTCGATATGAACTCAACGGTGTGGAGATTGACCGCAACAGAAACGTTGGAATAACTTCCACGATTAAAAACTATGTCTCTCTAACAACCGAGAAAGGTAAAATCTTGGAGAATGCAGCGTGGAATATGTCGCATAATGCTGTTGAAGCTTACTTCAATTTTTGCGTGCCGCTAAACATACTACTGGGTTTTTGCGAAGATTATAAGCGAGTTGTGATTAACGCTCGTCACGAATTAATTCTGATACGTTCGCGCAACGACAACAATTGCATATTTGGACATGCTTCGGCTGAAGCTGATATCGAATTATTCAAGATACAATGGCGTATGCCTCATGTAATATTGAGCGAGGTCAATAAACTATCCTTGCTACGCGCGTTGGAAAGCGGGCAATACTTGAATATGAGTTTTCGCTTTTGGGATCTATACGAATTTCCTCTATTGCATAATACGACCAAGCATTCGTGGACCGTGAAAGCTGCCTCTCAGCTGGAGAAGCTGCGATACGTGATCTTTGCGCTGCAGACTGGCAGAAAAAATGCTGTGTCAAGAGATATTACTGCATTCGACGACTGTAATTTTATCCCTACGATGATTTGAATTTAGATTTCGATAAAAACAGATTCGCCCTCTTGTTCGATATGTACTCTCGTTTTCGCAAATCTTATTACGGATGTGATAATGATGATGTGCTATTAAACATTTCAAAATTTTTACATTTCATTCCTCTCGCGGTTATCGATTGCTCGCGACAAAACGAGGCTGTCAAAAATTCCACCGTGGACGTGAGATGAGAGTTTGAGTGCAAGGAGGATATACCGGCAAATACTACCGCCTATTGTTTCATCTTGCACGATCGCGTTGTCGAATATTGCCCATTGACCAATGTAGTTCGTAAAATTACCTAAATCAGCAAATATTCCCTCCAATGTCAAAATATATAAAGATTGAGATTTTGACGATCGACAGCAGTCGTACTTCATTTTTGCAATCGTACGGTAATATTATCAGCATGTTCGCGCCAACGTTTGTGGATCTGCAAGGATTCATTATCGGGCGAAACTTTATCGTGAAGGAAGTAGCGATATTGAGAAATGGATTTGTTCTCTCTCATTACTTTTTTGCAAGTCCCGTACCATGGCGTGCGCTTACAAAATCTGAGAGATGCCAAGCTTCATGGCTAATCGGACATCACCATTGACTTCAATGGGAGGATGGAAACGTTCCATACAGCTTCGCTATGCGTTTGATTACGAGAGCTGCGACGGAAAAGGAAGATGGAGCATCTCCTATCGTGTACGTTGAACGACACGAAAAACGAGAATGGCTGGCTGATATACTTGACGATGATGCGTGAAACGACGTTATTATTGAGTATGCGGACTATGAAGATATTACTTCGTTAAATAAGCTAGCTGTTACTAATACTATGCGCTGTGAAAAACATTTAAAAGATTGCGCTTTACAAAATGTATTTAAAATATTCAATTGGTGGACGTATCATCATAAAGATTCACCCAAACATTATTTAGAATAAACTATTGTTAAAATATATTTTTATTCTCTTTTATTCTTCCTTTTCCTCTTTCTTATCCCAGTAAGCGAGCATTAAATTTCAGTACGTGACGTTAGATAGCGACGTCAGCCATTTACTTAAAATATAGATGTTACATTTTAATACATGGGCATAGACTTTAAATATTTGAATGGCGTATAAATAATTGTTTTGTCGTTCAATAGTCGTTCGGTAGCCGTCCGATAGCCGTTCGATAGTCGTTCATAACCGTTCAATGGCCGTACGATAGCCGTTCAAAGCCGTTCAATAGTCGTTTATAGCCGTTCGATAGCCGTTCGATAGCCGTTCGATAGTCGTTCATATCCGTTCAAAGCCGTTCGATAGTCGTTCAATAGCCGTTTAAAGCCGTTCGATATCCGTTCAAAGCCGTTCGATAGTCGTTCATAACCGTTCAATGGCCGTACGATAGCTGTCCGATAGCCGTTCAAAGCTGTTCAATAGCCGTTCGATAGTCGTTCAATAGCCGTTCGATAGTGGTTTACATATTATAATAATATATTATTCATATTTAAAAGACTTTAAATAGTTGTCTGTGGAAACATGCTAATTTTTGTTTTCTTATCAAGAGCTGAGAGTAAGCGTTCTTCGTAAAGTGATACATCTCCTACTCTAAAATGTTCGAGACAATGTCTATCTCGTTATGTCCGTCACAAAGTGTCTGACAACGAGCGAAGTAGTTTAAAAAGTGAAGTAAACTGTCTAAGTGAATGTTAAAAATGCCGTCACTAATTGAATTGATTTTGTGCCGAGGCCGATTGAACGCGTCATGGGGGGCGAATGACCTGGTGATGGAGCTGTTGAGAGCCCTGTTAAATCTGGTGGTTTTCCAAAGAGTAATATTTGTATATATTTTATATTAATTATTTATAATATATTAATTATTTATAATATATATTATAATTCGATTTAATTTAATTTATAGTATCAATATACGAGCGACATAAAAATTCCCGGGTTTCTAAACTTTGAGCACCGACGACATGTACGAATGTTGCGGCGGCACGAGCGCGAGTTCCACGAGGACGTGTGGGAAGACAACGGCTCCGACGGTCTTTATTTAGACCTGAGACGTCTCTTCGGGCTCGAGCCTTACGAGGAAGACGCTGTGGAAGAACCGTGGGACGAGCCACCGAGCAAGAGGTCGCACACGCACACGCACACGCACACGCACACGCACACGCACACGCACACGCACACGCGCACACACACACACACACACACACACACACACACACACGCACACACACACATTTATATGATACACAATTTTGAATAAATATTATTATTATTATATTAAAAAATGTCGATTATTTCTGCGCCTCCTTCTTTCCTTTTCCCACGTGCATGCCTCGCATTATCTCTCTCTTTCTTCCGCGAACGTCATCCTTTTCCCACCCCAATGCGGACTCTATCCTTCTCCTACACGCGTGCATGCCTCGCGCTATCTCTCTCGCACCGCCTTGCGAATGCCGTATCTCGCCTCATCCACGTGCATGCTTCGCGGTATCTCTCTCTCCCAAGTGCATGCTTCGCGCTATCTCTCTCTCCCAAGTGCATGCCTCGCACCATCTCTCTCCAACGTGCATGCGGACGTTATCCCTCTTCCACACATTGCAAACGCCTCGCGCTATCTCTCTCACACCTCCTCGCGGCATCGTACCTTCGCGTTCCCTCTTCCTCGCGGACCCCTCGCCAGCCAGTTAGGTTAGGTTAGCGGGTCCCTCGCTTATTGGTTAGGACGTGGTCCCTCTCCCCGCTCTCCGCGGACTCCTTGCCTATCGGTTAGGACGCGGTCCACCTCCCCCTCTCCGCGGACCTTTCGCCTACCGGGTTCGCCGCGGTCTCCCTCCCCCCTCTCCGCGTACCCCTCGCCTATCGGGTTCGCCGCGGTCTCCCTCCCCCCTCTCCGTGGACCCCTCGCCTACCGGTTTCGCCGCGGTCCCCCGCGTGACGTCATCCCCCCGCGCCGGTTTCCCCTTGCCCCCCCCCCTCAGAGGACCTAGGTTAGAACTTTCCTATATACTCTACTAGAGCCTATTTCAGCTATGCAAGATCATATACAAATCTTGCATAGCGGTACATCGACATATGATGGTCACTGTGTATGTAGCTATTACGATATCAAAGTGATATATATTATTTAAATGTGTTTTTATTAATATTAAATTAAAATAAATGTATTTTATTATTACTATTATTACTATTATTATTATTACTATTAGAAAATGTAAAAGAAAAACGATAATGTGGGATTAAGAGATATGAATTTAATAAATATTGGTTTTGCCCCGTGAAATTTCAAAGTTAATAAATCTTACTACCATCAGATTTAAAATTTGACTTTCTTTAAAATAAGTTTTTTGAACACATCGATTTTGTATCATTTTATAAATTCATCACGTAGTACAAGAATATTTTTATTTAGCATTTATTAATACAACAAAGTAGCATTTATTTATTATTACAATATAAGGTATAAATAATAACAAATATGCAAAACATACGAAAAAACAAAGAGAAAAAGTGAGATCAAAAGTATTATTGCAATTATTAAAAGACATGATGATAGTTGCACGCACACGTGCACGCACGTACGCATACACGCACGTATATATTTTTTAATATATTGATGTTATTAATATTTTAAAATAAACTTTGCAAAAATATGTAAAATCCGTCTAAAAAAGACATCACAGATGTAAAAAAGCGCTAAGTATATCTTTCTCCAGCTAAAATATTTCTTTACAAAAATTAATCGTCATCAAAAATATTATCTTTTCAAAAATTATATTTACTTTAGAAAAATTTATTGCCATCAAAAATATTATCTTCTCAATAATTATATTTATAAATTACATTTTATCTGTATTAATAACACGGGAAAACAACTTAAAATATTAGCATCAAAAAGAAGTGAAATCAAAAAAATCACGCTAAGTAAATCTAGAAAAATATAATGCATAATATTCAGTTGAATTATTTTTTATAACTAAAGTATTATCTATTTAATGTAAGATGCAAAAATATTAAAATTGTGTAATTTTGAATTCTTTTATTTATTTAACATTTTATTCTATTCTATTTGTAGAAGAAATAAAATGCAATAAAAAAAAATATACTGGGTGTAACTAAACAAACGCATATGGACAATACTATCAGATACAGAACAACAATTCAAATCGAAAAAAAAAACGAAAGTCCTGAACCATTTTTTGATTTGAGCTTTCTTTTCGTTGTTATATGATGTTAAAGTTAACTAATCAGCGCCTGTCTACAACGGAAAACAGAGAAGATACGACGGGGGTCGGAATAGCGAGACGGCTTTCTGGTGTATATACAGGCGCTGATTAGCTAATTTTAACATCACATAACAACGAAAAAAAAGCTCAGATCAAAAAATGGTTCAGGACTTTTCGATTTGAATTGTTGTTCTGTATCTGATAGTGTTGTCCATATGCGTTTGTTTAGTTACACCCTGTATATATATACAGGGTGTATCCTAAAAAGTAGGAAGTATTGCAATGATAGATTCAGGACACAAAAATAAGAGAAAAAATTCATATAAACATATGTCCGATATGACCGTGTTTTCAAGTTATAGCTTGTTTTATTTTTCAACAGAATTAAGATAATTACAGGTTACAGGAAGTGCTCAAAATGACTACCTCTAACTTGAAATGCATTATCGCTAATCCATACATGAGATGTACGTCTGCCATTTCATTGTTTGACCAAACCATAGTTTTCACTTAAACGTACTTCTATCGTTAATAGTACTAACGTACGATACGAATACCTTACCTTCACTGAACACAAGATATGAACCGTATCACTTACAACACAAATAATACGCGTTTATGTCATAGACATATAGAATGGACTGAGCGTTGCGATAGACAAACGCGCGCTCGCTGTAGAAAGAGAGATACTATATGGGAGGCTTATTTTGTCTCTTTTCCTAGTATCTCATTGGTGAGTTTGTCCCCCTCCATATAGAAAATTACCAATGAAATGCTAGCAAAAAAAACATAGGCCTCCCATATAGTACCTCTCTTTTTACAGCGGGCGCGCGTTTGTTTATCTCGCAATGCTCAATCCAGCCTATATATCTATGGTTTATGTTTACAAATTAACAAGACCTTAAATCCTTTAAATCGCGTACATAAACAGCAAACCGATATCCAAGTATGCTATCTTAACTCTATTGGAAAATAAAACAAGCTATAATTTGAAAACAAGGTCATATCGGACATATGTTTATATGAACTTTTTCTCTTGATTTTGTGTCCTGAATCCCCCATTGCAATACTTCCCACTTTTTAGGATACACCCTATATTATATGGCATAAGAGAGGGTGTAGAACTTAACATTGATCGTATAAATGTATAATTATTATTTTAAAAATATTTATATACATATATATAAATAATAAATTATTTATATCTAAATAATTATTCATATTTATTTAATCCAAATATACTCAAACGTATATATAAGAAAAGAAAATACAAGAAACAAAAAATTAAATTTCGAAAATTAAAAAATTTATATTATTGTTTAATTTTGAGATGTCGCCAGTAAATAAATTAATAGACGAGTGTTTCTACGACCTAACTGGCAATTTATTGTTTGATTTTAATATCACAACGTTTCGATCATATGGTTTTGG
>CAJQTV010003839.1:0-10707 GCA_907163055.1 Formica aquilonia x Formica polyctena | reverse complement strand
CCTTCGTTCGGAACGACTTAGTTACGTGCCTGTAAGCGAGATTTGCCGAAAATTTTCATAACACATCAAGGAAATTGAGGAACAACGCTTCTCGACACACAGAGCTAAGATCGCTATGTACGCAAGTTTCCTTCGTTCGGAACGACTTAGTTACGTACCTGTAAGTGAGATACCGAAAGTTTTCATAACACATCAAGGAAATTGAGGAACAACGCTTCTCGGCACACAGAGCTAAGATCGCTATGTACGCAAGTTTCCTTCGTTCGGAACGACTTAGTTACGTGCCTGTAAGAGATATACCGAAAGTTTTCATAACATCAAGGAAATTGAGGAACAACGCTTCTCGGCACACAGAGCTAAGATCGCTATGTACGCAAGTTTCCTTCGTTCGGAACGACTTAGTTACGTACCTGTAAGTGAGATATACCGAAAGTTTTCATAACACATCAAGGAAATGGAGGAACAACGCTTCTCGGCACACAGAGAGCTAAGATCGCTATGTACGCAAGTTTCCTTCGTTCGGAACGACTTAGTTACGTACCTGTAAGTGAGATATACCGAAAGTTTTCATAACACATCAAGGAAATAGTGGAACAACGCTTCTCGGCACACAGAGCTAAGATCGCTATGTACGCAAGTTTCCTTCGTTCGGAACGACTTAGTTACGTGCCTGTAAGTGAGATTTGCCGAAAATTTTCATAACACATCAAGGAAATTGAGGAACAACGCTTCTCGGCACACAGAGATAAGATCGCTATGTACGCAAGTTTCCTTCGTTCGGAACGACTTAGTTACGTGCCTGTAAGTGAGATTTGCCGAAAATTTTCATAACATCAAGGAAATTGAGGAACAACGCTTCTCGGCTCACAGAGCTAAGATCGCTATGTACGCAAGTTTCCTTCGTTCGGAACGACTTAGTTACGTACCTGTAAGTGAGATATACCGAAAATTTTCATAACACATCAAGGAAATTGAGGAACAACGCTTCTCGGCTAACAGAGCTAAGATCGCTATGTACGCAAGTTTCCTTCGTTCGGAACGACTTAGTTACGTGCCTGTAAGTGAGATTTGCCGAAAATTTTCATAACACATCAAGGAAATTGAGGAACAACGCTTCTCGGCTCACAGAGCTAAGATCGCTATGTACGCAAGTTTCCTTCGTTCGGAACGACTTAGTTACGTTCCTGTAAGCGAGATTTGCCGAAAATTTTCATAACACATCAAGGAAATTAGGAAACAACGCTTCTCGGCACACAGAGCTAAGATCGCTATGTACGCAAGTTTCCTTCGTTCGGAACGACTTAGTTACGTGCCTGTAAGCGAGATTTGCCGAAAATTTTCGTAACACATCAAGGAAATTGAGGAACAACGCTTCTCGGCACACAGAGCTAAGATCGCTATGTACGCAAGTTTCCTTCGTTCGGAACGACTTAGTTACGTGCCTGTAAGCGAGATTTGCCGAAAATTTTCATAACACATCAAGCTTCTCGGAACACAGAGCTAAGACGCTTTGTACGCAAGTTTCCTTCGTTCGGAACGACTTAGTTACGTACCTGTAAGTGAGATTTGCCGAAAATTTTCATAACACACCAAGGAAATAGAGGGAAAACGCTTCTCGGCACACAAGTTAAGGATCGCTAGTGTACGCAAGTTTCCTTTTGTTCGGAAACGACTTAGTACTGCCTGTAAGTGAGATTACCGAAAGTTTTCATAACACAGATCAGGAAATTTGAGAAAACAACGCTTCTCGGCACACCGAGCTAAGATCGCTATGTACGTCAAGTTTCCTTCGTTCGGAACGACTTAGTTACGTGCCTGTAAGCGAGATTTGCCGAAAAATTTTCATAACATATCAAAGAAATTGAGGAACAACGCTTCTCGGCACACAGAGCTAAGATCGCTATGTACGCAAGTTTCCTTCGTTCGGAACGACTTAGTTACGTACCTGTAAGTGAGATATACCGAAAGTTTTCCATAACACATCAAGGAAATTGAGGAACAACGCTTCTCGGATCACAGAGCTAAGATCGCTATGTACGCAAGTTTCCTTCGTTCGGAGCGACTTAGTTACGTACCTGTAAGTGAGATATGCCCCCGAAACTTTTTCATAACAACATCAAGGAAATGTCAGGAACAACGCTTCTCGGCACACAGAGCTAAGATCGCTATGTACGCAAGTTTCCTTCGTTCGGAACGACTTAGTTACGTGCCTGTAAGCGAGATTTGCCGAAAATTTTCATAACACAACAAGGAAATTCAGGAACAACGCTTCTCGGCACACAGAGCTAAGATCGCTATGTACGCAAGTTTCCTTCGTTCGGAACGACTTAGTTACGTACCTGTAAGTGAGATATACCGAAAGTTTTCATAACACATCAAGGAAATTGAGGAACCACGCTTCTCGGCACACAGAGCTAAGATCGCTATGTACGCAAGTTTCCTTCGTTCGGAACGACTTAGGTACGTACCTGTAAGTGAGATATACCGAAAGTTTTCATAACATATCAAGGAAATTGAGGAACAACGCTTCTCGGCACACAGAGCTAAGATCGCTATGTACGCAAGTTTCCTTCGTTCGGAACGACTTAGTTACGTGCCTGTAAGCGATGATTCTGCCGAAATTTTCATAACACATCAAGGAAATTGAGGAACAACGCTTCTCGGCACACAAAGCTAGATCGCTATGTACG
Source organism: Formica aquilonia x Formica polyctena (assembly GCA_907163055.1). Taxonomy (NCBI): domain Eukaryota; kingdom Metazoa; phylum Arthropoda; class Insecta; order Hymenoptera; family Formicidae; genus Formica; species Formica aquilonia x Formica polyctena. Next base: position 8,017 of record CAJQTV010003839.1, on the reverse strand, counting down.
CAAGTTTCCTTAGCGTTCGGAACGACTTAGTTACGTACCTGTAAGTGAGATTATACCGAAAGTTCATCATAAAACATAAAGGAAAATTAGCAACAAAGCTTCTCGGCACACAGAGCTAAGATCGCTATGTACGCAAGTTTCCTTCGTTCGGAACGACTTAGTTACATGCCTGTAAGCGAGATTTGCCGAAAATTTTTCATAACACATCAAGGAAATTGAGGAACAACGCTTCTCGGCACACAGAGCTAAGATCGCTATGTACGCAAGTTTCCTTCGTTCGGAACGACTTAGTGTCGTGCCTGTAAGCGAGATTTGCCGAAAATTTTCATAACACATCAAGGAAATTGAGGAACAACGCTTATCGGCACACAGAGATAAGATCGCTATGTACGCAAGTTTCCTTCGTTCGGAACGACTTAGTTACGTACCTGTAAGTGAGATATACCGAAAGTTTTCATAACACATCAAGGAAACTGAGGAACAACGCTTCTCGACACACAGAGCTAAGATCGCTATGTACGCAAGTTTCCTTCGTTCGGAACGACTTATTTACGTGCCTGTAAGCGAGATTTGCCGAAAATTTTCATAACACATCAAGGAAATTGAGGAACAACGCTTCTCGGCACACAGAGCTAAGATCGCTATGTACGCAAGTTTCCTTCGTTCGGAACGACTTAGTTACGTGCCTGTAAGCGAGATTTGCCGAAAATTTTCATAACACATCAAGGAAATTGAGGAACAACGCTTCTCGGCACACAGAGCTAAGATCGCTATGTACGCAAGTTACCTTCGTTCGGAACGACTTAGTAACGTGCCTGTAAGCGAGATATACCGAAAGTTTTCATAACACATCAAGGAAATAGAGGAACAACGCTTCTCGGCTTACAGAGCTAAGATCGCTATGTACGCAAGTTTCCTTTGTTCGGAACTACTTAGTTACGTGCCTGTAAGAGCGAGATTTGCCGAAAATTTTCATAACACATCAAGGAAATTGAGGAACAACGCTTCTCGGCACACAGAGCTAAGATCGCTATGTACGCAAGTTTCCTTCGTTCGGAACGACTTAGTTACGTGCCTGTAAGTGAGATATACCGAAAGTTTTCATAACACATCAAGAAAATTAGCTCGACAACATCGGTTTCTGCAAATGCTTACAAAGAGATAAAGATCGCTAAGTGTAACACAACTTTCCTTCATTCGGAACGACGTTAGTTTTGTGTCCAGTAAGCGCGAGATTTGCCGAATATTTTTCATTAACACATCAAGGAAATTGAGGAACAACGCTTCTCGGCACACCGAGATAAGATCGCTATGTACGCAAGTTTCCTTCGTTCGGAACGACTTAGTTACGTACCTGTAAGTGAGATATACCGAAAGTTTTCATAACACATCAAGGAAATTGAGGAACAACGCTTCTCGTCACACAGAGCTAAGATCGCTATGTACGCAAGTTTCCTTCGTTCGGAACGACTTAGTTACGTGCCTGTAAGCGAGATTTGCCGAAAATTTTCATAACACATCAAGGAGATTGAGATTATAACGAAAGTTCTCATAACATCCATCACGGAAAATGAGGCAACAACGCTTTCTCGGCACCACCAGAGCTAAGATCGCTATGTACGCAAGTTTCCTTCGTTCGGAACGACTTAGTTACTTATCTGTAAGTGAAATATACCGAAAGTTTTCATAACTGTCATAGTTCAAGGAAGATTGAGAATTACGCTTCTCGCACACACAACAGAGCTACATAGCGCTGTGGTAGGCGCAAGTTTCCATTCGTTTTGAACGACTTAGTTACGTGTCTTGTAAGCGCATACTTGCCGAAAAATATTTATAACACGATCACGGAAGGTGCAGGTACAGCCGCTATCGGCAACACAGAGATAAGATCGCTATATACGCAAGTTTCCTTCTTTTGGAACGACTTAGTTACGTACCTGTAAGTGAGATATACCGAAAGTTTTCGTAACACATCAGGAATGGAGGAAACAAACGCTTCTCGGCACACAGAGCTAAGATCGCTATGTACGCAAGTTTCCTTCGTTCGGAACGACTTAGTTACGTGCCTGTAAGCGTGATATACCGAAAGTTTTCATAACACATCAAGGGAAAGTGAGGATACCAACGCTATCCGGCACACAGAGCTAAGAATTCGCTATGCTACGCAAATATTCCGTTCTTTCCGGAACGACTTAGTTACGTGCCTGTAAGTGAGATTACCGAAAGTTTTCATAACACATCAATGAAATTAAGGAACAAAGCTTCTCGGCGCCCCCCCCCCCCCCCAAACCCCACGAAAAAAGCCTAAAGATCGCTTATACATCGCAAGTTTTCCTTCGTGCGAACGACTTAGTTACGTAGTCCTAGTAAGCGAGATCTTACCCGACCAAGTTTTCATAACACATCAAAGAAATTGAGGAACAACTCTTATCGTCTCACAGAGATAAGATCGCTATGTACGCAAGTTTCCTTCGTTCGGAACGACTTAGTTACGTAACTGTGAGCGTGATATAACGACAGTTTTTCATTACACATCACAGGAAAAATTGACAGAATAACGCTTCTTGGCTTTACACAGCAGCTAAGATGGAACATAGTTACGCAAGTTTCCTTTTTTTGCAAACGGCCTTATATTACGTATAATGGTAAGCGAGATATTTGCACAGAAAGATATATTTAATAATCCCACTTCACAGGAAATGCAGAAAAAAACCGCTTCTCAACACACACAGCTAAGATGGCTAGTGTACGCAATTTCCTCCTTCGGTTCGGATCGACTTAGTTACGTGTGCTGTAAGCGAGATTTGCCAAAAAATATTCGTAACAACATCAAGGAAATTGTGGAAAAACGTTCTCGGCACACAGAGCTAAGATCGCTATGTACGCAAGTTTCCTTCGTTCGGAACGACTTAGTTACGTGCCTGTAAGCGAGATTTGCCGAAAATTTTCATAACACATCAAGGAAATAGAGGAACAACGTTTCTCGGCACGCAGAGCTAAGATCGCTATGTACGCAAGTTTCCTTTGTTCGGAACGACTTAGTTACGTGCCTAAAAGTGAGATTTGCCGAAAATTTTCATTACACAACAAGGAAATTGACGAACAACGCTTCTCGGCACACAGAGCTAAGATCGCTATGTACGCAAGTTTCCTTCTTTCGGATAGACTTAGTTACGTGCCTGTAAGCGAAATTTGCCAAAAATATTCGTAACACATCAAGAAAATGGAGGAACAACGCTTCTCGGCACACAGAGCTAAGATCGCTATGTACGCAAGTTTCATTCGTTCGGAACGACTTAGTTACGTGCCTGTAAGTGAGATTTGCCGAAAATTTTCATAACACATCAAGGAAATTGAGGAACAACGCTTCTCGGCTCACAGAGATAAGATCGCTATGTACGCAAGTTTCCTTCGTTCGGAACGACTTAGTTACGTGCTGTAAGCGAGATTTGCAGAAAATTTTCATAACACATCAAGGAAATTGAGGAACAACGCTTCTCGGCACACAGAGCTAATAACGCTATGTACGCAAGTTTCCTTCGTTCGGAACGACTTAGTTACGTTCCTGTAAGTGAGATTTGCCGAAAATTTTCATAACACATCAAGGAAATTGAGGAACAACGCTTCTCGGCTCACAGAGATAAGATCGCTATGTACGCAAGTTTCCTTCGTTCGGAACGACTTAGTTACGTTCCTGTAAGTGAGATTTGCCGAAAATTTTCATAACACATCAAGGAAATTGAGGAACAACGCTTCTCGGCTCACAGAGATAAGATCGCTATGTACGCAAGTTTCCTTCGTTCGGAACGACTTAGTTACGTGCCTGTAAGTGAGATTTGCCGAAAATTTTCATAACACATCAAGGAAATTGAGGAACAACGCTTCTCGGCTCACAGAGATAAGATCGCTATGTACGCAAGTTTCCTTCGTTCGGAACGACTTAGTTACGTGCCTGTAAGTGAGATTTGCCGAAAATTTTCATAACACATCAAGGAAATTGAGGAACAACGCTTCTCGGCTCACAGAGATAAGATCGCTATGTACGCAAGTTTCCTTCGTTCGGAACGACTTAGTTACGTGCCTGTAAGTGAGATTTGCCGAAAATTTTCATAACACATCAAGGAAATTGAGGAACAACGCTTCTCGGCTCACAGAGATAAGATCGCTATGTACGCAAGTTTCCTTCGTTCGGAACGACTTAGTTACGTTCCTGTAAGTGAGATTTGCCGAAAATTTTCATAACACATCAAGGAAATTGAGGAACAACGCTTCTCGGCTCACAGAGATAAGATCGCTATGTACGCAAGTTTCCTTCGTTCGGAACGACTTAGTTACGTTTCTGTAAGTGAGATTTGCCGAAAATTTTCATAACACATCAAGGAAATTGAGGAACAACGCTTCCGGCTCACAGAGATAAGATCGCTTTGTACGCAAGTTTCCTTCGTTCGCAACGACTTAGTTACGTGCCTGTAAGTGAGATTTGCCGAAAATTTTCATAACACATCAAGGAAATTGAGGAACAACGCTTCTCGGCTCACAGAGATAAGATCGCTATGTACGCAAGTTTCCTTCGTTCGGAACGACTTAGTTACGTGCCTGTAAGTGAGATTTGCCGAAAATTTTCATAACACATCAAGGAAATTGAGGAACAACGCTTCTCGGCTCACAGAGATAAGATCGCTATGTACGCAAGTTTCCTTCGTTCGGAACGACTTAGTTACGTGCCTGTAAGTGAGATTTGCCGAAAATTTTCATAACACATCAAGGAAATTGAGGAACAACGCTTCTCTCGGCTCACAGAGATAAGATCGCTATGTACGCAAGTTTCCTTCGTTCGGAACGACTTAGTTACGTGCCTGTAAGTGAGATTTGCCGAAAATTTTCATAACACATCAAGGAAATTGAGGAACAACGCTTCTCGGCTCACAGAGATAAGATCGCTATGTACGCAAGTTTCCTTCGTTCGGAACGACTTAGTTACGTGCCTGTAAGTGAGATTTGCCGAAAATTTTTATAACACATCAAGGAAATTGAGGAACAACGCTTCTCGGCTCACAGAGATAAGATCGCTATGTACGCAAGTTTCCTTCGTTCGGAACGACTTAGTTACGTGCCTGTAAGTGAGATTTGCCGAAAATTTTTATAACACATCAAGGAAATTGAGGAACAACGCTTCTCGGCTCACAGAGATAAGATCGCTATGTACGCAAGTTTCCTTCGTTCGGAACGACTTAGTTACGTGCCTGTAAGTGAGATTTGCCGAAAATTTTCATAACACATCAAGGAAATTGAGGAACAACGCTTCTCGGCTCACAGAGATAAGATCGCTATGTACGCAAGTTTCTTCGTTCGGAACGACTTAGTTACGTGCCTGTAAGTGAGATTTGCCGAAAATTTTATAACACATCAAGGAAATTGAGGAACAACGCTTCTCGGCTCACAGAGATAAGATCGCTATGTACGCAAGTTTCCTTCGTTCGGAACGACTTAGTTACGTTTCCATAAGTGAGATTTGCCGAAAATTTTCATAACACATCAAGGAAATTGAGGAACAACGCTTCTCGGCTCACAGAGATAAGATCGCTATGTACGCAAGTTTCCTTCGTTCGGAACGACTTAGTTACGTGACTGTAAGTGAGATTTGCCGAAAATTTTCATAACACATCAAGGAAATTGAGGAACAACGCTTCTCGGCTCACAGAGATAAGATCGCTATGTACGCAAGTTTCCTTCGTTCGGAACGACTAGTTACGTGCCTGTAAGTGAGATTTGCCGAAAATTTTCATAACACATCAAGGAAATTGAGGAACAACGCTTCTCGGCTCACAGAGATAAGATCGCTATGTACGAAAGTTTCCTTCGTTCGGAACGACTTAGTTACGTGCCTATAAGTGAGATTTGCCGAAAATTTTCATAACACATCAACGAAATTAAGGAACAACGCTTCTCGGCTCACAGAGATAAGATCGCTATGTACGCAAGTTTCCTTCGTTCGGAACGACTTAGTTACGTGCTTGTGAGTGAGATTTGCCGAAAATTTTTATAACACATCAAGGAAATTGAGGAACAACGCTTCTCGGCTCACAGAGATAAGATCGCTATGTACGCAAGTTTCCTTCGTTCGGAACGACTTAGTTACGTTTCTGTAAGTGAGATTTGCCGAAAATTTTCATAACACATCAAGGAAATTGAGGAACAACGCTTCTCGGCTCACAGAGATAAGATCGCTATGTACGCAAGTTTCCTTCGTTCGGAACGACTTAGTTACGTGCCTGTAAGTGAGATTTGCCGAAAATTTTCATAACACATCAAGGAAATTGAGGAACAACGCTTCTCGGCTCACAGAGATAAGATCGCTATGTACGCAAGTTTCCTTCGTTCGGAACGACTTAGTTACGTGCCTGTAAGTGAGATTTGCCGAAAATTTTCATAACACATCAAGGAAATTGAGGAACAACGCTTCTCGGCTCACAGAGATAAGATCGCTATGTACGCAAGTTTCCTTCGTTCGGAACGACTTAGTTACGTGCCTGTAAGTGAGATTTGCCGAAAATTTTCATAACACATCAAGGAAATTGAGGAACAACGCTTCTCGGCTCACAGAGATAAGATCGCTATGTACGCAAGTTTTCTTCGTTCGGAACGACTTAGTTACGTTCCTGTAAGTGAGATTTGCCGAAAATTTTCATAACACCTCAAGGAAATTGAGGAACAACGCTTCTCGGCTCACAGAGATAAGATCGCTATGTACGCAAGTTTCCTTCGTTCGGAACGACTTAGTTACGTGCCTGTAAGTGAGATTTGCCGAAAATTTTCATAACAGAGAAGCGTTGGGCAAATCTCGCTTACAGGCACGTAAATAAGTCGTTCCGAACGATGGAAACTTGCGTACATAGCGATCTTAGCTCTGTGTGCCGAGAAGCGTTGTTGCCCAATTTTCTTGATGTGTTATGAAAATTTTCGGTATATCTCACTTACAGGTGCGTAACTAAGTCGTTCCGAACGAAGGAAACTTGCGTACATAGCGATCTTAGCTCTGTGTGCCGAGAAGCGATCTTAGCTCTGTGTGCCGAGAAGCGTTGTTCCTCAATTTCCTTGATGTGTTATGAATGAAAATTTGGGAAAAAATCTCGTTTCCCAGGGCCTTTTAACTTAAAGTTTCCGAAAAAGGGAAAGGGGGTGCATAATAGCGTTTTTGCTCGGGGTGCCAAAGAAGCGTTTTTCCCTTATTTCCGGGGGGGTTTTTATAAAAATTTTTCGGAAAACCCTTTTTTAAAAGGCAAAAAACTAAGTCGTTAAAAACCGAAGGAAATTTGCGTACATACGACCCTTAGCTCGTGTGCTGAGAAGCGTTGTTCCCCAAAAATTTTTTTGATGTGTTAGAAATTTGGGGGCAATCTCGCTACGGGCACGAAATTTAAGTATTTTTCCGAAGGAAGGAAATTGCGTAAATAGCGCATAGTTTCTGTGTCCCGAAAAGCTTTTTTCCCAAAAATTTTTCCCTAGTGTTATTTTTAAAGGAAAAAATCTCGTTACAGGCACGAAAAAACATAGCCATCTTAGTTCTGTGTGCCGAGAAGCGTTGTCCCTTTAAATTTCGTTGATTTTTTATAAAATTTACGAAAAACCCTGTTGGGGGCACGTAACAATCTTTTTCCAAAAACAAAGGGAAAAACTTGCGTACATTTCCTTTTTAGTCTGTGTGCCGGAAGGTTGTTCCTCAATTTCTTGATTTTTTAAAAAAAAACTTTCGGTATACCCCACTTAAAATCATAAAACCCCTTTCCCCGAACGAAGGAAATTTGCATACTAGGGGATCTTACCAAATTGTGCCTAGAAGCGTTTTTTCCCTATTTCGTTTAGTGTTATAAAATTTTTTCGGCAAATCTCGCTTACAGGCAATTAACTAAGTCGTTCCGAACGAAGGAAACTTGCTTACATAGCGACCCATTTTCTTGTGTGACGAGACTTTTTTTTTTCCCAAAAATTTCCTTATTTGGTACAAAAATTTTCGACA
>CAJQTV010003762.1:0-13933 GCA_907163055.1 Formica aquilonia x Formica polyctena | reverse complement strand
AACCGCAATTACGAGTTAGTCGTAATTTCAGAAATAAATGATCTAACTATAGGAGATACATTTCCCTTACCGATATAACGGATATATTAGATCACTGGAAACGCCACAGTACTTTACACACCTGGATTTAGCATCCGGATACCACCAAATTCCGAGTGGAAGAAGGCGACAAATGCAAAATACTCTGCTTTTTTTTTTCACACCTCACAAATACATCGAATTCCCTGTAAGGATTTAAAAAATGCGCCAGCCACATTTCAAAGGCTTAATGAATTCATACTGATAGGCATACAAGAATAAATGCTTAGTATATTTGAACATCATAATTTACGGACCGCTTACAATCATAACCAGAGACTTATCGAAGCCTAACGAGATTGCGAGAAAACAATCTGAAATTACAAGCCGGACAAATGCGAATTCCTACGAAGGAAAAAAAAAAAAAAAAAAGTGACATACTTTAGTCCTAAATTAGCAGAAACGGAATCTCCCCGGATACCATCCAAATTGGAGCCGTACGAAATTTTTGCCGACCCTAGGAAAGTGAAAACTATTCAAGCTTTTTATAGTATTAGCCGGATATCTTAGAAAATTTATTGAAAAGTTCTCTAAAATCGGAAACCCACTACAAAGCTAACGAAAAAGGAAAATAATTTGAGTGGACGCTAGAAACAAAACAGCATTTGAAATGCTCAAAGAAAAATTAAACGACGGCAAGCACTTATTTTAAAATATCCAGCTTTGAAAAGGAATTTATCGTTAGCGACCTGTTGTGCCTCTCCGGTACAACGGAATTGTTGGGATGATCCAAGGGTATCGGTTCTTGTCTTAGGAGTTGGACTTTCCGAGTGTCCGGGAACACGAGGCAGAGATTCCGTGCAAAAAGATTTATTTGTACAGCTTACTATCGTAGAGTTGGTTTGGTGATGCTTCGCGCTAGTAACATGTCCCGGCGTTTACAGAATCTCACAGTTTTCTTTCAGTATACGTCGTCCCACACTTAGTTTCGGACTACGGCCCCGAGGTACTCGTTTCTCTCTTTTTATGGTCCGAAAGTAGGTGAATTTTTCGGTACTGAGGTCGCGAATGTCTAATTGCATATTGCAACGAATTGCCATATCTTGCATTAATCCGGGGTTTGGGAGCGCGCACAACAGCTTACGAAGTGCTGAATTTGCACGTGCTTCCGTTTTCCACTTTTTATAGGTCTCAATACGTTATTTCGATTTCGTTACGACATCCCTCCCCCTTTGGAGGAGCAAAACGGAAGGGTATTGCGTTTTTCTATTTGGGACTGTATGTGCAATCTGTTTTAATTCTTTTCTTTATTCTATGCGTGGTGTCCGTTTACAATTTTTGTGGCTCAGTCGCCATATTATTATTACTATGCTACTTATTATAAGGTATTGCAAAGCTGCCCTGATATTGGGTATATAGACTTGCTTTGTAAGAATAGATTTAATTGTTAGTTTTATCTAATTCTTTTGTTATCTCTTGCATTTCTAGTGCTTAAATCCTTAATTTCGTTTGATTTTGTATTATTTTCATTTAATTTTTACTACATTAGGTTTTATTGTGACGTGTTTACTTTAGGTCGAATTTTTAAGTTTGATATATTATATTCCCGGCAAATATGTTGGGAGATAGTAGTATCTATATCCCGAAGTTTTTTTATCATATCGGCCGTTACTAATTTGCAGTTTTATTAATGTAATTCGCCCTGTTCTAGAAACTTTTTATTCTATTTCTTCTTGGTTTTCCCGCAGCTATGTTATAGATTGTTCGGTGGCGTAGAAAACCACGATGTTGGTTCGTCAGCAGGGGGCAATCCATATAGTAAAGGTTAAGAATGAATGTATCTCGTATTACAAAATCTTTTGGTCCCGCTGCGAACTTGTAAATACGCTTGAATTTCGCATAGTGAATCGTCGTTTAATATGATATATGGGTCTAGTCTGTTCGCCATATTAATATTACTTATTTCGATACATTTATCTCAATTATTCTGTGTTGTTGTTAAATAATTTTGAATTTTCGCTGTCGATAGCTATAATGGGTTGATTTATTTCATCGAAAGTGAATAAATTTTCCTTGATTGTATATAGGTAAGAGTATTGCCTTTTATATATTGTATTTAGGATGAGAGATTAGTGGAATAGCGTAAGATAGTATTATATAGGGTATGTGTCATATAAGCGCTAATCGTTTATAAAATGTTCAACTCGTATAGCCAATTGTTTTCGAAATACCAAAGGGCAAATGTAGTCCGTGGTGTGTACTTGGTGAGGTACTTTCCTTGAGGCTATCATAACTTTTGTTCTCAATGGAATTAATCTAGGATGTATTTTTCCGTCTTTTATTTGCACATTAGTGTTGTATTAATCCTCATTGTCCTCATTAAATCCGTTATGATCGCGTTAATTATGTAAAAGTGTTCATTGTATTTTCTTCGCGTTGAATCTGCCTTGCCAATTGGTTTTTGTATTTTGGAAGTGAAATTTAGTATAATTGTTTCATTATATTGTGTTACTTTCGCTAAAGTATCAATGTGAGCATTGTGCGTTAATATGTTAACTGGTTCTTCATCGTATGATGAGCGTTTGCTCTTGTGTTTTCTAAGAGAGTTAGTTGTTCTTTTGAAGATTTTTTTCGTCGTTGGCATCCATTGTTCCAAAGAGTTTTCGCTAAAGATCCAATTCCATTGATGATGCCTTCGGCTCTTATCTGTTGGCGTTCTATATCTATTGGTTTTACGCGTCTCGAGTGCGACCCAATTTTTCATTATCTGCTTTCGATTATTCCTTTTAAAGGTTTGGCAGTTTTCTTGCGCTTTATTTTGTAAGTGTGTCCGAGGAAGATGCATGATCGTGTAGTTTTGTAAATCATGGACTCTTTTTATTTAAGGCTCCCATATCAATTTTTATTACTAACTTCCAGCTAGATTTTTCACCAATTGCTGTAGATCACCGAATTTTTTCAAAATATATTCCTACTCTTACTTAATTGTTCGATTATTATTTTCGTCGGCTTCTAGCTTGATTTTGCTGCTAATATCTTGGCCTTCCATGCCCTTATCGCTCTGGAAAAATAGATGCTTGTTTGTTACGCTTTTTTCTTCTTTTAATGTTCTATAAAAGCTTTAAGCGATTTACATTGTGCATATTATTTTTCTCCTACTACTTTGATTTTTAATTAACATAAGAATTTTATCCAGTAATTATGTATTGGTCCAATCCATAGAGAGTCGAGTTTCTTTGAACGTCCTCTCCGACTGTTTCATCATGTAAGCAATATTTTGTCTCCTACTTTGAAAGTGGTTTTGTTTTGCCCTTTTGTCGTATTGCTCTTTTACTTTCTGATTACTTCTTGTTTATGTTTTTCTGGTAAGTCGATATGGCGTATATTTACGGGTGCACTGTTGGCCATTGAACCGTAATTTCATGTGTGATAGTATGAGTCTAAGTGAGTGCATCTCCTTCGATATAAATATATCGCTAAAACCCTACAAATTTCTAGGCAGTGTTTTTTACATCTTCTTGATTTAGGTGTTGTATACGCATTAATTTTTTATTTTGTTAGCGCGGGAAAGCGTTTGTCGCGCTCCTGTTTTGTGCTTGAGTATACATATTTTGAGCCGCTGTATTTTTTATTTCTTTCTTCGATTGTTACACATGGATTGTAGTTTAATATATTCTTCGTATTGTTTATAACACTGATTGGGCAGGAATTCTTCTGGCTTTATCTAAGCAATAGACAATAAAAAGTCCAGGGCTGTGTCAGCAGCACTTATTATACTACTTTTTTGAGTCGGTAGTAGCTTGGATAATTGTCCTCGCTGCCGGTTTTAATATTAATCGCTCGGTACGGATATAATTTTAATATCGTATCTGATAGCTGTATCTGCTTCTTATATAATCGCACGTTAACCGTGTGCTTTTGTAGAAAGTCTACTCCTAGGTTTCCTCATATCAATTGGGAAGTTCGTCCCTTCACGTATAAATTGAGTGCCGTATTTTTCGGTCTTCAGGATTATCGTTGCCTTGATTTTTCCTATTGTTTCATTTTGTGTCTGTACCTCCAGTGAGTGCCAGTTGCTCCTCGTAAATCATGGTTGTCTCCTTTTCGATTTCTTAACTTCATTAATGTAACCGTTGCTCCTGTGTCAACATTAGGTTTGAATTTCTCTTTTGTAACTTCCTGGATGGGAAAAAAAAAAAGAGTTACTAGACTAATTCCAAGGTTTTGTTTGCGATTTTCCTGTTACTTGCGATGTTTGATTACTCGAGGGGGCTGGGTCTCGGCTGCCTTGTATTTTCCTCGTCTTCTTTCTCATCTTGTTTTGCGTTTTATTTTTTCTTCGTCGCCCCATTCGTGTTATTACGATTTTGTGGCTTTTTTATCTTCGTTTGATTTCGTCCGGTTAGATTGTACTATCCCAGGGCCGTGTAGACTCCAGCATTCATCGTCGCATGACCTGATTTTTTTGCAATAGGTGGCAATGTTTTTTCGGTATATTTTTCCTTGACGGTCCCTGTGGTTTCGGGGCAAAGAGAATGTTTGAATATCTGCTTGGTTCGGCATTCCCTCGTCCGTGATGTCCTAGTTTTCCGCATTTATATGGGCGATTTGTGATCTTTATTTTCGCGCTGCTTGCGAAATTGTATAATCGGGCTTATGTCCGGATGCGTGTTCTATATGGCCCTTGACTTGCTCTCCCGCCATTGGCTCCTTGCGAATTTGCTTCTTGAAGCGTTTGAGTAATGCTGTGCTCGCACCACCAATTTTGATATCGTCGTGAGACCTATTTTGATTTTGGCAGAGCTTGCTGTTTGATAGTTTCAAGTAGAATGCGTTTTCGTTCGCTGCCGTTCTTGGCCTTCGATCATGGATTCATATAATTCCATGGCCCAAATTGGTCGGCGCTAAGCCCGTATGCTCTAGCGTTCCCGCCGGCTTTTTGTTTTAAGGAGTTAAATTCAATTTGCAAGTGAGTAATGCTCTCCTTGCTTAAATAGCAGATTTTTTTCGAGTTTTTTCCTCTTTTTTTTTTTTTAAACTGTTTATATTTCGCGTTTCAAAGTCTACCATAGCTTTTCCCTTTAGCTTCGTGCAAAGTGTCGCTTCTAATAAGGTTTCTTCATCTGCTGATTTAATATTTTTTTTTTTTTTATCGCGTATGACAGCGCTTAAAAGTTCTTTAAGTTTAGCTTGTGAATTTCCGTCAAAATTCAGGAATCATATCTCTGTTGCTTCTTTCAATAGTAACTGACCCGTTTAAAAGGTTCCGTTTGATTTCGAACATCGTTAAGTGTTCGTCCGTATGTGACATCAAAATTAGTGTCATTCGTATCGTTTCGCGTTCTGTTAAATCTTTCCCGATTTGCGCGTAGATCGTGTTTTGCTCGTGTAATTCTCTTATTTCATTCTCGGCAATTTCTCGAACGTTTGCACGATTTCAATCATCAGTGCATTGCTCGGATCTTCGAGTGGATGGTCCGGGTCTTCATAGTCCGCGCGGCGTTATTTCTAGCCTGTGCTCGCAGCGTTCTATTCCCTATAACGTTTTCTTCGGAGGGACAGTTTGACGGTAATGGATTACTTTGCCATGTTTCTTCTTCGTTATGTGCTTCGAAGAGCTATTTTCTATCGTACGATTACGGAGAGTAATTTCTCCTAACGCAACAAGTTCTACGGATTACGATTTACTCAAGTCGTCTACTTCTATTATTGTTTATTATTTTTTTTTTTAAAAAAATTTTAGGCGGGAGTGTGTTTTCCGCTGCTTGATTTATTTCTAGCTCGCGGGGAATCCTAATTCGGGTGAATTTTCGCCTGAAAAAATGAGTTTTTATCTAAATTTCCTCCGTACGTTATCGCGAATGTCGCGGCCGCCTCCTTCGATTACTTGTCGAGGGTTACTAAACCGAATCTATTTGTAGTCCCGTGCTGGTAACGCTTAAAAATCGGGTCGGTGAACGCAACCTCTTTTCGGGTTGTGCCCACATTCACGCTATTTTATTGTACAATTTTTTTGACTTACAGTATAAACATGATACGCATTCTTTCTTTCGCTTACTCCGTTGCTTCTGCACGGTCAGCGGTTGTGGCTGGATCGCTCGGCGGTGCACGTTGCTGTAGGTCACGTCGGTGAGTTTTTCGTTGGGCACACGGGCGGCTCCTCGGTTGTGCTACGATCGGCTAATTGCTGGGCCGTTACGTTTGGATGGCTCCTTCCTTGCGTTCAGCTTCTTGTCACGGTTCTTCTTCCGGGTCTCGCAAGATACTGACGATTATTTGTCTCGCACTTGGTGTGATTTGGCTCAATTCATCAATTAGATTTTTGTACCGATTGTGTCTCGAAATAGTTGGGCGTATCCCACTATTTTCTTATTTATTCTTTAGCTGGACCAATGCCCACCGCTGCCCCCAAATTTTGTTGTGCCTCTCCGGTTACCACGGAATTTTTGGGGATGATCCAAGGGTTCGTTCGTTCTTAGGAGTTGGGACTTCCGATTGTCGTGGACACACGAGGCAAGATTCCGTGCAAAAAGATTTATTTGTACAGCTTACGTAGCGTAGAGTTTGTTTGGTGATGCTTCGCGATGTACAAGGCTTTTACAGAATCTCACAGTTTCTTCAAGTATAACGCGTCACCTACTTAGTTTTCGGAATACGGGGACCCGAGGTACTCGTTATCTCTCTTTTTATTGGTCCGGAAGTAAGTGATTTTTCGGTACTAGGTCGCGATGTCTTAATTGCATTTGCACGAATTGCATATCTTGCTTTAATCGCGGTTTTGGGAGCGCGCACACAGCTTTACGAAGTGCTGAATTTGCACTGTTCTCCTTTTTCACTTTTATTAGGTCGTAATTACTTATTCAATTTCGAGTTTACAACAGACCGATGCATCAGACTATGCAATCTGAGCGATATTATCACAGGACGAAATAGGCCAAGATCACCGATAGCATATGCCGTCGAATACTATCGAAGCCGAACAAAATTATGAATACGAACTATACAATAAATATGGGCCTTAAACATTTTCGACCATACTTATATACGGGACAAAATTTACGATAGTCACAGACCATAAATCGCTCGATGGTTATTTAATGTAACCGACCCTGGATCTCGATTATTAGATGGAGATTAAAATTAGAAGAATCCGATTACGAGATCATACCCAAGGCCGGGACAGCGAACAGAAACGCTGACGCGCTAAGTCTACCGTGGCGAGATATCAGCGTCGAGAAGGATGATAGCACCGACGACGAAGATAACGCGAGAATACACGGAAGACGAGAAGCGACGTATTTATACGAATAATCCGCTGCCACCTGTGGGGGGCAATCAAGGAAAAGATCGGCACGATTAATCGACTTCGCCTAATGCACAATTGGCGAGATTAACAAAAGATGTCGAAGATTTATAACAAAATGCGAAATTTTGTCAGAAAAACTAACTATCGCAAAAAATAAAGCTAATAACGGATACTGCCATAAATCTTTTAAAATATGCTTTAGACATCGTAGGTCCACTAATGATTGGAATCATGGAAATAAATATATTAATGTTCCAGAGATAATCTAACGAATTTAGTAAAGCATCCGATACCTGAATCAGAGGCCGCGCAATTGCAAAAGAATTCGCGACGAAAATATTTTCGAACACGTATCACAAAAAAAATATAACGGATCAAAGAATAATGTTTTTTAAGCGAAATATTTAAAAACCCTGCAAACTATAAAAATCGAAAAGATCCAAACAACGCGTATCCATCCGAAAGCAACGAGCGCTATAACATCTCACCAACTCTACCGAATATCTCCGCATGATATAAACGCCGATCAACGGATTGGGGAACGAATGGAATACCTCGCGATGTTTACGTATAATACGACACCGCAAACACGGCCGACGGGTCACACCTTACGAATTAATTTACGGGCACCGAGGCCATTAGCCGACGACATGATCGCAACCGCGTAAAGGCCCTCGTATACATACGATGATTACGCTCAAGAATTAAAAGAAAAATTACGCCGCCTCACAGCAAATTGCAAAGGAGCATCTGAAGAACGAAAAAAAAAAACTAAAGAATATTACGATAAAAAGACTAAAGAAATCAAACTCAAGGTAGGAGAAAAAGTCCTCTTGTACGATGAAACAGTTCGCCGAGGACATCAAAAAAACGGGACTCCCTACCCAGAGAAAAACGTGAAGTCGAATAGATGTATAGTCAAACGTCTATTCGACACGTCTAAGATAGGTCGACTTTTGCATCTAGATAGATGTCATGGTGGCCTCGTTTGAACATTTAATAAAAATCTCATATTCTGAAAGTTTTTTTGACGTCAAAAAAAAGAACAATTACAGTGTTAATATATAAAACATATTAATGTGTAATATATAAGATAAATCTAAATAATTTAATTCATGAAATTAAAGTTTTTATTTATACGGAATTTTAAATTCTAATTTTATCCCAAGAGACCAATAATGAAGGACTTTCTTTTATTCGGACATTTTTTTATGTCCGATCGGGCATTATCTGTCCGTTTTTATAAAAATCATTTCAAAACCCTGAATTTTCCGGGTAGGTATCAGTAGTATAGCTATGCGGGTTCAAACCCCCGGTCCTCTGGGGGGGGGGTGAGGGGCGGGGGGAAAAACCGGCGGGGGGGTATGACGTCCCCGCGGGGGAAAACGCGTCCCAACCGTGGGCGAGGGGGCCGCGGAGATGGGGAGGGGGGGCCCCCGTCCTAACCCATGGGCGAGGGGTCCGCGGAGAGGGGGGGGGGGGACCGCGTCCTAAAACCCATAGGCGAGGGCCCCCCCTAAAAACCCCCCCGGTAGGCGAGGGGTCCGCGGAGGGGGGAGGGGGAAAACCCCCGGGGGAAAAAACCCATAGGTTGGGGGGCGAACCCCCGGGGAAGGAAACCCCCCTTTTCTGCGAAAAGGGGGAAAAAAAAGGGGTTTTGGTTTGCTTTCCCCCTTTGGGGAAAAGGGGTTTTTTGCGCGAAGCATGCACTTTGGGAGGGAAAAAAGAGGAAAAAAAAAGCCCGAAGCTTTTTAAAAGGGGATGATTTGGGGGGTTCGAAAGGGGGGGGTGGGAGGATAGCCCCCAGGGGAAGCACGCTTTTTATGGGAAAAGGGAAAACCCCCCCCAAATTTGGGGTGGGAAAAGGATGACGTTCGCATGCAGTGGGAAAGAGAGAAAAGCGCGAGGCAGGGGGGAAGGGGAAGGAGGCTCAGAAAAAAAAACAACTTTTTTTTTTTTAAAAAATAATAAAAAAAAATTTTTATTCAAAAAATTGGTATATTAAAAATAATTTTGTGTGTGGGGGGGTGGGTGTGTGTGTATGTTGTTTTGTTTTTAAAAAAAAAAAAATATATAAAAAATTATATATAATATATAAAAAAAAAATAAAAATAAAAAAAAAAAAAAAAAAAATAATAATAAAAAATAATAAAAAAAATAATGAAAATAATAATAAGGGGAGCGCCCATCTAAAACCCCAAAAAAAAAAAAGTCTTATTAAAAATTTTTTTTGGGAAAGTTTTAAAAAAAATTTTAAAAAAAAAGGGGTATTTTAAAAATTTTAAAATTTTTTGACCCCTTTCCCCGGGGCCCGCCCCCCCGGTTCCCTTCCCCCCCACGTCTTCCTCGGGGGCCCCCCGGCCCCAAGAGACGTTTTAAAACCCCAAAAAGGGCCGTCGGGGCCCCTTATTCCCCACAATTCCCCCGCGGAAATTTTGGCTCTTGCCGCCGAAAAATTTGAAAAATTTTGTCGATGTTTTATTTTAAGAAAAACCCGGGAAAACCGGACCCAAATTAAAAATCATACTTTTTAAAAAAATTAAAACAAAATTTTTAAAAAAATTTTTTTATAAAAAATTTAAAAAATTAAAAAAAAAATTTTTAAAATAAAAAAATAAATTTATTTTCTCTTTTAAAAAACCCCACGAGATTCAACAGGGCTCTCAAACCCCCCTTCCCCAGATCCTCCCCCCCCACCCGCCGCGTTCCATCGACCCCGTTTCCCCAAAACCAAGTTTTTAGTGATGGTTTTTTTAAATTTTCATTTAAAAACCCCCTTTAAAAACATTTTTAAAAATTTTTCAGACTTTTTGGCCCCTTTATGAGGGGGCCCAAACGGGATTTGACATTGTCTCAAAAAATTTTTTAATAAGGTGGCTGACGCCGTATCTAACCCCCTTATTTGGAAATTTAAAACTCGCATACTGGATAAAAAAGGGGAAAAGGGGAAAAGAACAAAAGAGAAAAATAAAAATTTTTTAACAATAGTTTTTTTCTAAAAAAATTTTTTTGGGGAACTTTATGATGATTCGTCCATAAATTGAATTTTTAAAAAAATTTTTTAAAAGCCCCAATTTTTTAAAATTTTTTTCACAGCGCATAGAATTAGAAAACAGGTAGCTTTTTAACGAAGGATATCTTATAGTCCGCATCAAGGTCTAAATAATAACGTCGTTTCTCGCATCATCGTAAAGGGTATATGGGCCCCAGCCTTTCTCTTTTTTCTTCGATTTATTCCCCCTTGATCAAAGGAAATTTTTACGAACTACTTTGGTTTCAATGGGCCCCAAAAAGGGGGGACAACGCGATCGTGCAAGATGAGACAATAGGGGGGGTGGTATTGCTGGTATATCCCCTTCCCCACTCAAACCTAATTCACGCCACGGTGGATTTTGACAGACGTTTTGTCGCGAGCAATCGAAACCGCGAAAAGGCCCAAGAAAAAAAATTTTGAAATGTTTAATAGCCCACATAAATTTTCACATCCGTTAATAAGTTTTCCCAAAAAAACGGAGGTAAATGGGCCCAAAAAGGGCAAATCTATTTTTATAGAAATATAAATTCAAATCATCGTAGGGATAAAATTCCGATTTTAGATAGAGTTTAAACTTTTTGGTTTCAATTTGCAGTCGTCAAATTTAGTAATTTTTCTTTTGACACAGCATTTTTTCTGCCAGTCTGCGCCAAAGATCACGTATCGCGGCTTTTCCAGCGAGGGGCGGTTTTTCACAGCCCACGAATGCTTAGTCGTATTATGAAAATTAGAGAAAATCGTATAGACCCCAAGAGCGAAAACTCATATTCAAGTATCGCCCGTTTTCCCAAACGCGGGGTAGCAAGGTAGTTTTTGACCTCGCTCAATTTTTACATGAGGATACGCCTTTGTATTTTGTTTAAATTCGATACAGTTTCAGCCGAAAATGTCCAAAAATTTTCCCAATTGTTGTCGTTCCCGCAAAAAGTACCCCGAATTAATTCGTGACGAGCGTTGACCCCAACTCGCTTATAATCTTCGCAAAACCCAATAGTAGGGTTTTAGGGGCCCCACCCCAAAAATTGAAGAAAGCCTTTCAGAGCTTTATGCGACATTTTCCCAAGCAGCCCCCCCAAAAGTTTTTCCCTTTCTCGGTTGTTAGAGAGACATGTTTTTTAATCGTGGAAGTTATTCCAAACCCGTTCTGTTCCCGGTAAATTCCCCCACCTTTCGATTTAAATATGAATTTCATCAACAAAAAAACGCGAAAAAATTTGTTTCCCAGTACCCTCTTCCCCCTTCACCCTACTTTACGACCTTCAATTTTCCCTCGCTTTATAGAAAACTTTCACTTTGGGTAAGTGTACAAATTTTGAGTTGAAATCGGTACCCGTATCCCCTCGTAATCCAAGCGTTGTTTTGGGGTTTTGGATTGTAAGTATGAGCTCAATCTTGACGAAAACGATCGTAAAAGTTGGCTCGCCCCCGATTTTCAAGAGTAAATCATATCGTTAAATTATTCTTTAGGGACGAAATCCCAAGGTTTTTAAAAACTCGGGGGGGTTTTTCAAAAAACGCCTGAGTTATTTTTTGTGTAACCAGATATCTGTTTATTGTCACCCGAAAACCGCAGTCACTCCCCTTCTCGAAAAAATATTGTCCCTCGAAAAAGATATTGTCTCTCCCCGTGCTCCGTGCTTTCGTTAAAACACAAGCATTTCATTTGTCAAACGCTTTATTTTGCCGCCGCCGTAATATGCAATTTTAGGGAAATTTTAAAAACCCCCAAAAAAATCAAAAAAAAATGTCCTTCTTGATAAACAATGGGCATCTAACCCCCAATAATCCCTCCGTGCAAACGATGGGTAGTAAATGATCTGTGCTGGCGTTTCCCGCTATCTTAAAACCCCTAGCGGAAACACTGGGTAAAAATCTTTGTATCGCGGGGTTTTTACGCCCCGGTCATTGTTTGTACGCCCCAGTGGTTTACGCGCATCTATACGAATAATATTTACGATAAAAAATTTTTAAATTTCCGGTACATCCGATTCGTGCCATATCCGGGGCGTGAAATTTATCCCCGATTCGACGAGAATCCAACAAACGATCCAACGTTCCCCGGGGGTTTACTAAAATTTATTTTTATTGACAAATTTGATTTCACTTTTTGGGCGTATTATGTTTTTTAGCGCGAAGCATTTTTGGATTTAACCCGTGTTCTTCGCCATCAACAATATTTGGAATCAACTCGGCCCGATGTCGAAAAAAATTCCCACGTGGGAAAGATTTTGTTTTTTTGCCGGGAATTCGTACAAACCCCTTCGGGAACGAAATTTTTCCCTTATCGCCCGTTTCCCAAAAATTTAAAAAAATTTATTATTCCAAAAATTTCACGTTCGAACGTATGTTTAATTTTCAAAATCCGTTAAACCAAGCTCGTAATCGCCACCCCGTTTAAATCTAAAAAACCCTGGAAAGTAGTTTTCAGCAAGAACCCCAAACTCTTCCCCCCGGTAAACGTAACCCGTGAGTGACATGCGGAAAACTTTTCCGAAGGGAATAGGGATTCGTAAAGGGGTGAATTCCCAGGTTTTAAAAATTTTCATACGATTCGACCGTTTAAGAAAATCAAAGGAACAATTGCCAAAATATTTTGATTTTTAATTTTGTAGGCCGTTTTGGATTGTATTTTAAAATTGCAACTTTCCCTGCCCAAAAAATCGCACAAATTTCCTTGGGCGGTCGAAGTTTTCCAAAACTTCGAAATTTTACCACACGATCTCCCCCCTTTGCATACCACCCCAATGAGTACCAAAAACCATCGACGTACCCAAAATTTTGACGATACCGCCCCTTTTTCCCCCGGTTATCCCTTTTGGGAAAAATTTATTGCGAAGGGAAAACGCCCAAAAAAATTTGGAAATACGCAAAAGTTTCCCAATTTGTTCCCAATTTTTACATAGTTGTTACACCGGCGGGCCCTTTTTATTTTAAACGTTTTTTTTTTTTTGGCCCCCCCGCTGTTGAAAAACCCTCGTCCCCCGTTTTTAGGGAGCGGGGATAAAGACCCGTGGCCCTTTCCAGGGCCCGCGATTAAAACGCTGCGTTTTTCGGGGCTGATTTATATGAAAATTTAAAAAGGCAAACGTCGCCCGATTCGATCCCAGCGTTTTATGCGGGTGGACAATGGTACGGATACCGCTCCCCCGGGAAATTTTAAAAGATCCCGGGGTTTTAATGAAGGATGAAAATAAAGGCCCCCCATCATGACCAATTTCTTTCGGGCTTAGGGAAAAAGAAGTTGCGAGTAGAGGAGGAAGGATACGAAAAAATAAAGGCGTAAAGAGTAACTTCGTCGCGAAAACCCCCCAAAAAATAAGGGTTCGACGATTCACCGGGTTTTTTGGGAAGGGAAAGATTGAAATGACGGGGCAGCAGTTTGTATAAGATCTAAATTACACAAAGGGTAACACATTCGCGAGACAAAAATTGCTTTTAACGCCGTACGAGGGACAAGCGGTTATATCGTCCCCGAAACCACCGTCACCCCCAAACCTTTGGGGACTTTTAAATTAAAAAAACCGTTATAAATAAAAATAAAATGAATATTTATTGTAAAAAAAAAAATTACGTAT
>CAJQTV010003756.1:0-10146 GCA_907163055.1 Formica aquilonia x Formica polyctena | reverse complement strand
TCGTGCGTGCTAGTCTTTGTCGCGAAAAGTATTTCTTAAACATGTGCTTCGTGCAGTCTGTGACAAGTGTCGTGAGTATTTTTAAAAACGCGAGTGCCGAATCTAGCGATGGACGATCGTCTCGATTTTCCCACTGGGATTACGCGGTCGCGGTCGCGATTATTTTAATTCGCCGTCCATCGCATCGTGCGTGCTAGTCTTTTTCGCGAAAAGTATTTCTTAAACAAGTGCTTCGTGCAGTCTGTGACAAGTGTCGTGAGTATTTTTGAAAACGCGAGTGCCGAATCTAGCGATGGACGATCGTCTCGATATACCCACTGGATTACGCGGTCGCGGTCGCGATTATTTTAATTCGCCGTCCATCGCATCGTGCGTGCTAGTCTTTTGTCGCGAAAAGTATTTCTTAAACATGTGCTTCGTGCAGTCTGTGACAAGTGTCGTGAGTATTTTTGAAAACGCGAGTGCCGAATCTAGCGATGGACGATCGTCTCGATTTAGCGATTACGATCGTCTCGATTTTTTAATTCCACTGCGATTACGCGGTCGCGAAAAGTATTATTTTAATTTCGCCGTCCATCGCATCGTGCGTTTTTTCTAGTCCGAATCTAGCGATGGACGATCGTATCGATATACCCACCGGATTACGCGGTCTCGGTCGCGATTATTTTAATTCGCCGTCCATCGCATCGTGCATTCTAGTCTTTGTCGCGAAAACTATTTATTAAACATGTGCTTCGTGCAGTCTGTGACATGTGTCGTGAGTATTTTTAAAAACGCGAGTGCCGAATCTAGCGATGGACGATCGTCTCGATTTTCCCACTGGATTACGCGGTCGCGGTCGCGATTATTTTAATTCGCCGTCCATCGCATCGTGCGTGCCAGTCTTTTGTCGCGAAAATTATTTCTTAAACATGTGCTTCGTGCAGTCTGTGACAAGTGTCGTGAGTATTTTTAAAAACGCGAGTGCCGAATCTAGCGATGGACGATCGTCTCGATAAACCCACTGGATTACGCGGTCGCGGTCGCGATTATTTTAATTCGCCGTCCATCGCATCGTGCGTGAGAGTAGTTTTGTCGCGAAAAGTATTTTAAACATGTGCTTCGTGCAGTCGGTGACAAGTGTCGGGAGTATTTTTAAAAACGCGAGTGCCGAATCTAGCGATGGACGATCGTCTCGATATTCCCACTGGATTACGCGGCGGTCGCGGTCGCGATTAGTTGCATTCGCCGTCCATCGCATCGTGCGTTCTAGTCTTTGTCGCGAAAACTATTTATTAAACACGTGCTTCGTGCAGTCTGTGACATGTGTCGTGAATATTTTTTAAAACGCGAGTGCCGAATCTATCGATGGACGATCGTCTCGATTTTCCCACAGGATTACGCGGTCGCGGTCGCAATTATTTTAATTCGCCGTCCATTGCATCGTGCGTTCTAGTCTTTGTCGCGAAAAGTATTTCTTAAACATGTGCTTCGTGCAGTCTCTGTGACAAGTGTCGTGAGTATTTTTGAAAAACGCGAGTGCCGAATCTAGCGATGGACGATCGTCTCGATTTTCCCACTGGATTACGCGGTCGCGGTCGCGATTATTTTAATTCGCCGTCCATCGCATCGTGCGTGCTAGTCTTTTTCGCGAAAAGTATTTCTTAAACAAGTGCTTCGTGCAGTCTGTGACAAGTGTCGTGAGTATTTTTTAAAAACGCGAGTGCCGAATCTAGCGATGGACGATCGTCTCGATATACCCACTGGATTACGCGGTCGCGGTCGCGATTATTTTAATTCGCCGTCCATCGCATCGTGCGTGCTAGTCTTTGTCGCGAAAAGTATTTCTTAAACAAGTGCTTCGTGCAGTCTGTGACATGTGTCGTGAGTATTTTTAAAAACGCGAGTGCCGAATCTAGCGATGGACGATCGTCTCGATTTTCCCACTGGATTACGCGGTCGCGGTCGCGATTATTTTAATTCGCCGTCCATCGCATCGTGCGTGCTAGTCTTTGTCGCGAAAAGTATTTCTTAAACATGTGCTTCGTGCAGTCTGTGACAAGTGTCGTGAGTATTTTTAAAAACGCGAGTGCCGAATCTAGCGATGGACGATCGTCTCGATATTTCCCACTGGATTACGCGGCCGCGGTCGCGATTCGCGATTATTTTAATTCGTCATCCATCGCATCGTGCGTGCTAGTCTTTGTCGCGAAAAGTATTTCTTAAACAAGTGCTTCGTGCAGTCTGTGACATGTGTCGTGAGTATTTTTAAAAACGCGAGTGCCGAATCTAGCGATGGACGATCGTCTCGATTTTCCCACTGGATTACGCGGTCGCGGTCGCGATTATTTTAATTCGCCGTCCATCGCATCGTGCGTGCTAGTCTTTGTCGCGAAAAGTATTTATTAAACATGTGCTTCGTGCAGTCTGTGACATGTGTCGTGAGTATTTTTTAAAAACGCGAGTGCCGAATCTAGCGATGGACGATCGTCTCGATATACCCACTGGATTACGCGGTCGCGGTCGCGATTATTTTAATTCGCCGTCCATCGCATCGTGCGTGCTAGTCTTTTTTGCGAAAAGTATTTCTTAAACATGTGCTTCGTGCAGTCTGTGACATGTGTCGTGAGTATTTTTATGAACGCGAGTGCCGAATCTAGCGATGGACGATCGTCTCGATTTTCCCACTGGATTACGCGGTCGCGGTCGCGATTATTTTAATTCGCCGTCCATCGCATCGTGCGTGCTAGTCTTTTTCGCGAAAAGTATTTCTTTAAAAACGCGAGTCGTGCTTCGTGCAGTCTGTGACAAGTGTCGTGAGTATTTTTAAAAAACGCGAGTGCCGAATCTAGCGATGGACGATCGTCTCGATATACCCACTGGATTACGCGGTCGCGGTCGCGATTATTTTAATTCGCCGTCCATCGCATCGTGCGTGCTAGTCTTTTTCGCGAAAAGTATTTCTTAAACACGTGCTTCGAGCAATCTGTGACAAGTGTCGTGAGTATTTTTGAAAACGCGAGTGCCGAATCTAGCGATGGACGATCGTCTCGATTTTCCCACTGGATTACGCGGTCGCGGTCGCGATTATTTTAATTCGCCGTCCATCGCATCGTGCGTGCTAGTCTTTGTCGCGAAAAGTATTTCTTAAACATGTGCTTCGTGCAGTCTGTGACATGTGTCGTGAGTATTTTTTAAAACGCGAGTGCCGAATCTAGCGATGGACGATCGTCTCGATTTTCCCACTGGATTACGCGGTCGCGGTCGCGATTATTTTAATTCGCCGTCCATCGCATCGTGCGTGCTAGTCTTTTTCGCGAAAAGTATTTCTTTAAACATGTGCTTCGTGCAGTCTGTGACAAGTGTCGTGAGTATTTTTAAAAACGCGAGTGCCGAATCTAGCGATGGACGATCGTCTCGATATACCCACTGGATTACGCGGTCGCGGTCGCGATTATTTTAATTCGCCGTCCATCGCATCGTGCGTGCTAGTCTTTTTCGCGAAAAGTATTTCTTAAACATGTGCTTCGTGCAGTCTGTGACAAGTGTCGTGAGTATTTTTAAAAACGCGAGTGCCGAATCTAGCGATGGACGATCGTCTCGATTTTCCCACTGGATTACGCGGTCGCGGTCGCGATTATTTTAATTCGCCGTCCATCGCATCGTCCGAATCTAGCGATGGACAATTTTCTCCTTTTTCCACTACCAAACCTCGTTCTTTTCCCTACCCTTTCTATTAAACACTATTATTTTTGATTTTTACGCACTTAAGAGGATGCCGGATTACCGACAGAATGCGAATATTAGTAGGATTGCAAAATCTTTTTGTTGATTAAAGATATCAACAAATCCTTTTCCACAATTAAGGTACACAAAATAACGGAGTGCGGAGTTTAACATTTCATATGAAAAGTTAAAAAAAATGAGAAAATTACAGTTTTGTTATCGGCTTCTACCGTCACATTTACTTAATATAACAAATTTGTAATCTGTACGTGCCTAATCAGTAAACCCCGCACTCGGCAATTCATCAAAGAGTATAAGTGAACTTAGAGAAGTGAGTTTAGAAGCTTTAGAAAAAAGATTTTACGATCCTACACTTTCGTGCATATGTGTGTGTGCGAGATCGAGGCTCAAGAGTAAAACAGAGCAGTAGATTAGTTGCGGGATGTCGCGATAGACGGAGCTGCAATCTTACATGACAAGGACAGACATAATCGTACTACCTTTGTCTCTTTCATGCGTGTGAGAGTAATATACATGTACGCACTAACATTATTGCAATATCTTTTCTCTCTCGATCATACGCTCTGTCTCTTTCTAATCGCTCGCTCGCTATGTGCTACGTATCGCTTACCTTCATGCTCGTCGCATATTCACTTACGCGTTCACTCGCGCTTTTCTCTCTCTCTCTGTCTCTCTCTGCTCGTTCTTTATTGTATTCTTTCTTTCCCATTATTATATTCATTTATTTATTCTACTTTTATTCTTTTTATTCTCGTCTTCCTACTTAATAATAATTATTAATTTATTCATCTTTATTTTATAGAGTATAAATGAGATATTGTGTATTTTATAAATAGAAAAAGTATTTAATTATGTGTATTTTTGTATGTACATGTGTTGTATTTAATTATAGTTAAATAGAAAAAGAAAATAACTTATTATTGTGTATCTCATTTATTTCCCCATTTATTTGGCCATGCTTTATAAAATATAAATAAATAAATAAATTTATTTATTTTCATGTAGGGAGACGAGAATAGAAAGAATAAAAGTTGAGAAAATAGAAGAATATAATAATGAGAATAAAAGAATACAATAATGAACGAGCAGAGGAGAGAGAAAGAGAGAGAGAGCGCGAATGAGGAGCAAGCAAGATAGCTAACATGAAAGATTTCCGAAGTTTCGCTCGCGAGGCTCGCTTTATTTATAATCTCTCGCGTTATATATCGTAACTGTAAAATTTTTGTTTTTCGCGCTTATTGATCCGAAAATAATTACAATGAATTCATGATATTTTACCGATTAAAATGATACCAAACACGATATAAATCGGATAATTTTTAATCAATTATGTAATTAAAATTATGATTACTTATTTCATTAAAAATAATCCGATTTATGTCATATTTAGTGTCATTTTAATCGCAAAAATGTTATTAATTTATTACAATTATTTTCAAATATATAAAATCCGAAATACAGAGATTTTATTTTCTATAATAAGATGACATATATACGTCAAAGATTACAGATAAAGGGAGCATGGCGAGCGAGACTTCGGAACTCTTTGATGTTTGTCATCTCGCTTGCTCCTTCATTCTTCCTTGCTCTCGCTTTTGTCGATTTTTCAGCATCGGGGATCTTCCCTTATGTACAATATATAAACACATTATAAAATAAAAACTGAAACTTACATTTTGGATGTTATTAGTATGAATATAATTATAATGGATTAATGAGATTCTTGCGATAAAAATGATATTAAACACGACATAAATCATATAATTTTTAATGAAATAAGTAATCATAATTACATAATTGATTAAAAATAATTTTATTTATGTCATGTTTGGTATCATTTTAATCGCAAGAATCTTATTTATCCATTATATTTATATTCATACTAATAAAATCCAAAATGTAAGTTTCAGTTTTTATTTTATAAAATGTTTATACTTTGTACATAAGGAAAGATTCCCAATGCTGAAGAATCGACAAAAGCGAGAGCAAGAAAGAATCAAGGAGCAAGCGAGATGACAAACATCAAAGAGTTCCGAAGTGTCGCTCGCCAGGCTCCCTTTATCTGTAATCTTTGACGTATATATGTCATCTTATTATAGAAAATAAAATCTCTGTATTTCGCATTTTATATATTTGAAAATAATTGTAATGGATTAATAACATTTTTGCGATTAAAATGACACTAAATATGACATAAATCGGATTATTTTTAATGAAATAAGTAATCATAATTTTAATTACATAATTGATTAAAAATTATCCGATTTATATCGTGTTTGGTATCATTTTAATCGGTAAAATATCATTAATTCATTGTAATTATTTTCGGATCAATAAGCGCGAAAAACAAAAATTTTACAGTTACGATATATAACGCGAGAGATTATAGATAAAGCGAGCCTCGCAAGCGAAACTTCGGAAATTTTTCATGTTAGCTATCTCGCTTGCTCCTCATTCGCTCTCTCTCTCTCTCTCTCTCTCTCTCTCTCTCTCTCCTCTGCTCGTTCATTATTGTATTCTTTTATTCTCATTATTATATTCTTTTATTTGCTCAACTTTTATTCTTTCTATTCTCGTCTCCCTACATGAAAATAAATATATTTATTTATTTATTTATATTTTATTAAGCATAAATGAGATACACAACAATAAATTATTTTCTTTTTCTATTTAACTATAATTAAATAAAACACATGTACATACAAAAATACACATAATTAAATACTTTTTCTCTATTTATAAAATACACAATATCTCATTTATACTCTATAAAATAAAGATGAATAAATTAATAATTATTATAATGTAGGAAGACGAGAATAAAAAGAATAAAAGTCGAATAAATAAAAGAATATAATAATGGGAAAGAAAGAATACAATAAAGAACGAACAGAGAGAGAGAGAGAGCAGCGTGAATGAATGTGTAAACGAATATGCGAGGAGCATGATATATATATATACATATATTATCTTTATGATAATTTATTATTATTTATAGTTATATTTAGTAATTTATAAATGAGGAAAGGAAATTTGATATATTTTATCCTCTTATGTTACCGAACATTTGCATATTTATATAAGCTTGCCTATATTTATAGAAAATAAACTTTTTCCAAAGCAAAAATTTAGAAATTTAATTTTTGTCGTGAAATATTTATAAATAATGGTTTTATGTATCGAATTAATTTAAATCAATATGAAAATAATTTTTTTATTTGGTTAGAGAATATTTGTTTATAAAGATGCGCATTTGTTTTTATTATTACGCGATATTTGTAGCATGCATGTATGTAAGTATATATGTATGTATCGGGGAATAAGTCGACTGTACCATGCACACACACATGCAGGCAGGCACACGCGATCATATCAGTGCGCGGCAGATACTCAGTCTCAGTCGCGCGTGTTGTGTACATACGCGTAACAAGAGATTACCGCAAAAGTACGTTCAACTGTTATAACGCGTTATAACGCGTTATAACGCGTTGAATTTAAAAAACGAGTGTTGTGTTTTTATAGTGTGGTTTTAATAGTGTGTCCACATAATGGGACAAAAATATTCGAAAATTTTCGAGAGATGCTTGCCCCTCTTTGCCCGCAGACTTTCTTTAAAAAGAATAAGGGTCAAAAGATTAGTATATTTAAATACCATAATTTTAGAAGGAATTGTTTTAATGTATACTATATACTAATATGTTGCTAGATATTATTTAATTTTATTTCCGTGCAATCTACACAAAAATATAAATATGATAATGTAATATTATATAAAAATATAATATTCCAAATTTATTTTTTTTAAATTATATCTTTAAAGCAATTCCTAAATAGAAAACAACATAAAGACTTTTGTATAAAAAATTGTAACATAAAATTTATCTTCAAATAGAATTTAGAATGACTACTCTATACACATAAACATACACATTATATATGATGCACATAGTATTTAATACTCATATAGTATTTTTGTTATAAATAAATGGACATATATGGGCAAAAAAAGAAAGAGAAAGAGAGAGAAAGAGAGAGAGAGAATAAGAATGAGTAAGCGAGGGAATGGCTGTAAAACGATATATCGATTGATAATTCACATCAGTCACTAAACATTAGTGAGCATAAAGTATTACTACGGAGAAAGATATAACTATTTCCTTTTTCTTCTTACTTTTGGCACTTGTACAGACACTTGCTCAGTTACACTTGTAACAATGCATTCCCCCATCGTTACTAGACCGTACCCGGCCGCCGATCCGCCGGAAGTCCGCCGCCCGACGAACACCGGTCGGGCAAATGCGGAGGCGCTGAGCGCCCATTTTTAAATAATATCAGAAACGCGTAAACATCTAACCGCCGTTAGGCGCACGAAAACATCGAGAACCGACGACGCGCTCGGGCAACCGACCGACCGCTACCGAAAATACCCGAGTCGCGCGCGCCGTTTCAACGATAAACCAGATTAGAACAATAGGCGAATTACGCAGACGCGCGCGCCGAAAACCGGTATAAATAGAGCGCGTTTCTGAACATCGAGACCAGATCTTCTGCACCGCCAGAGTCTGTAAGACGCCTGGAAACCGCCTAGATCCTTAACCGCTCAGAGAGAGAGAAAACGGGGTTGGGTGTACTCAGCCTCCGCCGAGAGTTTGCGGCATCTCCGAGAGCGATCCTTCCGAAATCGATTACAACGAGGCAAACGGGAACGGGCGTACTCGTCCCCGTCGAGAGTTCTCGACACCTCACAGGAATCCGACCACCTACGTGCAACGGCGATCTTCTAGTGGTGGGGAGTTCCCTGCCATCGACGGGTGTTCCCGTCGACCGTTGCACTCCTGAATTACACGGGGAAAGACCATCCCGTATTATTATCGAACGAACTAGACGCGCTTAGCTAATACGGCCCGACCGCCATTACGACATCCGGACTCGCCATTGATACGGCGCGCTAAGTCCCGCGCCGGGGGATGATCCACATCCCTACCGCGACACCGATCGATAGCCGCCATCAATAAGTACGCGGCGAAGGACCGCCCACCGGGCCGACCGAAATTACCGCCCGATAGCTAACGGCCTCTGCCGAAATCGCTGTCCGCGATCCGTAATCGATATTCTATCGATCCGCCGAAATCGCGCACCGCGCAGTGCATCCGCGCGTTGCATTGAATGCACCGCACCCGATACGACCGCACCACGATCCGTTCAACATTGTACAAGCAGTTATATAATATCTAAATTCAACCGATCATAAGCATTCATATATCGCACACCGCCGTACCGCCGTACGGGCGACTGAGACACACACACACCGCGATACATGCGATACTCTGCGCTCCGCTAATCATTGTTATACATTTGCGCACTCACTCACTCGTCACTCGTTTCGCACGCACCATAATACATTCGCACACCTATACACACTCACACATATAAAACACACACGATGTACATATATACCACACACGCAATAAATTATATTTTACCTAACATCACTTTCGTTCGCCTCTCGATACCCTTTCACGAGCCCCGGATCCCGACCGAGTTATCCGTCACCGCCTCGCGAAAGCGGTTTATTACACACTCATATCTTCTTTCTCTCTTTGCCCATTTTTCTCTGTCCATCTCTTTCTTATCCGAGCATACTATATATGTGTTATATATTATCTACATGTGTGTATATGTTTGTGTATATGTAATAGTAACTTTAAATTTATTAAAATATCATTAATCTTTTGCTTATTTGTATATTTCACTAAAAATTAATTATATTTATTTTGCAATAGTAATTGTGTCACAGTAGTTAGTTATCCAGAGGCGATCAATTCGTGAGCTGATTATTGAAAGAAATATTTCCCACCAAATGCGTTTTGCATGTACACTTTGGTTGAAAAATATATCCTAGAAGCGATCAATTCGTGAACTGATTGTCGAAAGAAATATCTCCCACCAAAAACGTTTTGCATGTGCGCTTTGGTTGAAGAATATATCCCAGGAGCGATCAATTCGTGAACTGGTTGTCGAAAGAAATATTTCCCACCAAAAACGTTTTGCATGTGTGCTTTGGTTGAAGAATATATCCCAGAAGCGATCAATTCGTGAACTGGTTGTCGAAAGAAATATTTCCCACCAAAAACGTTTTGCATGTGCGCTCTGGTTGAAGAATATATCCCAGAAGCGATCAATTCGTGAACTGGTTGTCGAAAGAAATATTTCCCACCAAAAACGTTTTGCATGTGCGCTCTGGTTAATAAAAAAAATAATATTTTATTCCAGAGGCGATTTTTAATTGTGAGCTGGTTGTTTTAAGAAATATTTCACACTAGATGCGATTTGACTGTGTGCTCTGGTTATTAAGAAAATAACATTTTGTCCCAGAGGGAAAGAAACCCGGCAGAGCCAAGCGAAACATTGGCCCCAAGA
>CAJQTV010003668.1:0-21785 GCA_907163055.1 Formica aquilonia x Formica polyctena | reverse complement strand
TTTAAAAATAAAAAATTTTTTCCCCAAAATTTTTATTTTGCAAATTAAAAAAATTTTTTTTTTTTTTTTCCCCTTTATTTTAAGGGTTTCAAAAATTAAGGGGTTTTTGGGTTCAAGGGCCCGCCTTTTTTTTTTACATTGGGGTTTTGAAAAAAAAAAAAATTTTTCCCATTTTACCGAAAAAAAATTTTTTTAAATTAATAAATTTTTAAAATTTAAAAAATAATGAAGAAAAAAGCTTTAAATTTTAAAAAAACAAATTTTTTTTTTAAAAAAATTGGAAGCTTTTAAAAAAAAAGTTTTTAAAATTTAAAAATTTAAATAAAAAAAAAAAAAAAGCTTTCTGTCTTTTAAAATTTTTTTTTAAAATAAAAAAAAAAAAGTTTTTACACAATTAAGAAAAAAATGTTTTACTTATTAAAAAATATTTTCAAAACGGTAATTTAAATTTTAAGCATTTCAACAAGATTTTTAAGGTTTTTAATAAATTTAATAAAATTTTAAAAAGGAAATCGTTTCTTTTTACTTACTTTGCTACAAAAAGGGGAACTCCCCTTTGGTTTCAAATTGATTTTTAAAAATAAAGAATTTTAAAATGCAAATTAAATAAAACCTTTGGAAACATTCAATATTATGTTAAAATAATTATTGTTACAATTAATTTTTTTTAGATAAATTGCAAAATTTTTGTTAATTAATATAAAAAAATTAGGGTTAATAAAGTTTATAATTATTTTTAAAAAAAACATTTTTTTTAAAAATTATAAAAATAAAATAATTTTTGTTGGTTTTAATTTCCCATTTTAATAATTTTCATTTTAAAAATAAATATTTTTAAATTAACCCCCTATAAGTTTTAAAAGGACTTACAAAAAACAAAAATATATTATGTTTTTCCCATAAAATCGGGGTTTTAATAAAAATAATAAATAACAAAAAATTGATAATCCATAACGTTATTTATCCTTTAATAAAAATAAATTTTTTAATTAATTCTTAATTTTTCCCCGGCGAAAATTTCTTGGATGTGGGTTTTTAAGGGAACCAATTCGTATTTCGTCGGGGTGGTCGCGCAATGGGAAAAAACTTGTTCAAAAAAAGGGGTATCCCGGGTTTATTTCGAAACCCCCTTCTTTTTATGTAATTACAAATTTAAAATTCCTAATAGTTTTAAACCCAAAAATTTTGGATCAAAGTAATTTTTTTAGGGAGGAAAGGGAAAAAAAAAAAATTTCCCTGTTTTCCTCCCTAATATTTGTCAATGTTTTGGTTTGAAGAAAAAAGGGGGGTTTTTTCAGAAATTTCCCTTTTTGGGTAACCTGAGGGGTTAAATTTAAAAAGGTTCCAGAAATTTTCCTCTTTTTTGGGGATTTTTTTGTTTAAATAAGATTCTGTAATTTCTAAAAATTTTTAAAATTAAAAATGAAATTCTTTTAATTAAAACCTTTAATTTAAATAATATTTGATACATTTTTTTAATTTTTCAAAATTTTTTAAAATATATATGAAAAATATATTTAAAATTTATAAAAAAAAATTTATTGTAATTTTTTTCGAAATGGTATGGGGCGCATGATTTGAAACAAGTAACGATTACTACTGATATTAATGTAATATTTTTACATATTATTATCGTATGTTTTTATGCAACGGACTTGAAATATCAGCGGCCCTGACATCTATGCTTTTCAATTTTCGAGTCCTGAGCGATTATGCACCAAACCTGCGGATTAATATTTATGATGGCAAGATGACCAGCATGTCTTACTATTTACATCTTGAAAGCTCGGCAGTGGTGGAGGAGAGTCGGCATAATGAAGGCAGTTTTTAGTTCTCTAATGGCCGCTAGTAGTCTGTTGGCGTTAGTATTTATACGGCTTACTTGTGGGCGGGGTTACGCTGCGGATGGATGCGCTTAGGGTAACTCGGGCCTGTCGTCCCATCTTTTGCCGCTCTTTTATTTTATTTTTTTATGATTTTTACTAAGTAAATTTAATTCTTCGAAATTAATTGAATAAGATAGAAATTTAAAAAAATAAAATGTTTTATAATAATGAATTATTATAACATTAATACGATTTTACGACTGAATCGTAATTATACGATTGTAAATATCTAATTAATTTAGGGTATATACTTTAATTTAATATATGATATTTATCATATACTTCCTTAATATCATATTATTATGTCAGCAACATTTCTCGTTAGAACGCAACCGAGGTACGTCGCTCGATCTTTAGATTTTTATACTAAATTTAATGTTCGCCGCACGATGCGATTAGATGGAAAAAGGTGAAACAAAAAGAATTAGTTTCGCCAATATGATTTTTGAAGGAAAGAATTTTAAGGAAAAAAATGGGAGGGGGTTTTCAATTGCCCTCGATCGCGTCTATCTTCCATGACAATACGAGGCCTTAATCGATGGACGTATTTCACGAGCGATCGCTCTATTCTATCCACCAATGGCTTGTGAGCTTATGATTCAAAAAGAAAAAAGTGTTAAGAAAATCAAATGCAAATGCTCATGTGCTTACAATTAACTGAGACGAAATAATGCGTCCGAGAGATAGATGATTTTATAAGAAGCGCACGAGTTTATCTATGCCAGATATTTAATTTTATAACGTTAAAGACCAGATTATTATCAGCGGGGGGGGGGCGTTTTTATAAGAAGAAAGCAGCCTTGATAGATTTATGTCCAAAACGAGCGTTTGATGTGCTCTTGTAAAATCCATATTCCTCGTAAATACAAATGAACAAATTCTCCCTGCATTTTCTGTTAACCGGTTTGATACTTAAACATTGGAATGTGTCGAATCAAACTTTCTTAACGAAACTAAAAGACAAAATGATCATTTTGATAACCATTTAATTTTCTACTAACTTTTGAGAACGAATTTTATTAGATTAATCGTTATTATATATATTTATTGAATTATTATTAATCTTCCAAACACAGAAAGAGAGAATGTGTGGGTTGCTAGACTAGTTTTCTAATAGCATAACTCTGCTCTTTTTTATAGTGTTTAAAAATTATGGAAAAATAATAGAAAGCAATCAAATTTGTTTAAAGACATGAGAGGAAAAGTGTACTTCATCACAATTCCTACATATATATAAAATTGTCATTTGTTCTCAAACATCAAAGTTAAATATTTTCGATGTAAATTATAAAACATGTCGCTTATTTACATATCTTTCATGAAAATGCGATTCAAATTTAAAAATCGTTTAACAGGATTACGGCGCTCACAAATGAATAATTATTACGATAAAATATATATTTATGTAGATAAAAAAACCTGATCGAAATATATAATCGATTGTTAATGAAATACACTTTTATAAAAAATAAGATGCATCGAAATGTGTGTATCTGTATTGTTTGGCATAATTGTTACTATAGTTTTATCCTGCAGATGTATAAAATCAAAAAATAATATGTTTTTCATATCTGTCGTTTTAACTTTTTTGTCCCTCATATCCTTATATCTCATCGGTACTAATACTTATTTATTAATGCCGTTTTATTCCATTTAATCTTAAAAGAATATTAATATTGAATCGCATATGTCATATATATGACTTTTAAAAATAAAATTATTCAATATTATTTTTTCACATGTGAACCGATAGATTTATAATTTTCTATATAATTTTCATAAACTCGTATATGGATATGAATAAGAGAAAATTAATAAAAAAACCAATTTTGCATTATTAACTTTCTCTTTTTTTTCTCCTCTCTCTCTCTCTTTTCTCTCTTTAGTTAGTTCTTTCGGTGATAAAATACTTAAGAACCTCCTAATATTGTATTATACATTATTATTGAGAGAACGTTTACGAGTTTCTTTTGTGATTATATTAATCTTTATTCAATATTATAATAAGCTCTTTACAATTAATTATTATCTTTGTTAAGATTGTACATAAATCGTAAATAATTTATACTGGACATATATATAGCCA
Organism: Formica aquilonia x Formica polyctena; assembly: GCA_907163055.1. Taxonomy (NCBI): domain Eukaryota; kingdom Metazoa; phylum Arthropoda; class Insecta; order Hymenoptera; family Formicidae; genus Formica; species Formica aquilonia x Formica polyctena. The sequence continues at coordinate 17,813 of CAJQTV010003668.1, read as the reverse complement.
CAAAATTAGTTTTAATATCCATTACTTTCGTAAATAATTTTGGAAATTGCCTGTTTCAACACAATTTTCTTTTTTTTCTTTGCATAGTTCTAAGCTTCTATGCATGTAATTAATTTTTATCATTTAATTGCCTGTATTCCCAAATTATACTTTGACAAAAATATTATCAACAACAGTATCGAATGATTGTTTTTGTCATGCCGCGTATTTCTTGATCGATAAGAGATTGAAAACTAAAATGTATTAAGGATGCGTAACGTACGTTAAAATTACAGTGTAGTCATAGATTATATTTTTTTGTCACAATTATCTTTATTCTAAACATTAGTGTTATTTTGATGCGCCATTGCTAGTTGTTGCAACGAATATATAAAATTCATCGTCATTTTTGATTTATTTTATGTGTGATTCCATTGAGATCTTCGTGAATCTTGATACGAAAATTTCGTAATACTGGTACGATAACCAATAGTTAAAAATTTGCAAGATTTACGCCAAGACGTAAATATCCGCCCTATCATTAAAACGTAAACAAATTGTGTTGGTAAATTTTCATAAAAATGCAATCCTCGATTACAACTACAATAAATCACTTACTATTCTAAAATATAACTAATATTAACCCCTGATATATTAATTTTTGAACGCAATCAAAGCAATTAATTAAATATATATGCATATAAAGATTTTCTTCCACAAAATAAAACAAGCTTTCAACTTTACAGAGCTTGATTTATGAGAAAGTTATTTAACATGTAACGTTTATGCAAATATAAAATACAAGATGATCAAGTTGCTTGGTTTGTGGATATTTTTATTACAAACTTTCCGTTGCTGTGTGAATGATCTGGATTTATACATTATGCATTGAGATGCGTAAATAAATAAATTGTGTCGCCCTTATTCTCTCTTATGTTTATTGCTAGATCACGTTCATAATAATTAAGCAGAGCATATACACATTCATAGATATAGATTTGAGCGTGTAAACGCCCCTTTTCATCTTTTATATTATTCCAATTATTACAGCAATTAAAGTATGGTAAACAATTCATAAGTTGTATAAAGTGATTCTTGAACCAGCGATTAATTAAATATGATTTTAAATTGCATATGATGGAATTATGAGTTGCTTGGACACGATCGATATCTGTGCAATGGTGTCAAAACAATAGATTCTAGAACCAACTTGCCATCTAGTTTCCTTTTCCCCGAGAGTCACAATCGCGTCGTCCTTTCACCTTTAAAATTTATTCTGTTTTTATTCGTACAATCGTGATGCGGCGGTCATGATAGTCCGTTATGTGTGACTGTGGCGTACTGAAGTGCACATTTCTAAGAGTCATGCTATAATATCCGATAGGGAGACAGTTACAGCTGTGCAGGGAGCATCAAATGTTATTTCCGAGTCAGTCTGTTGCCGCTAGCTGGTAGCGTACTACTGGTAAGTCTTCGCTGACTAAAGTTTTTTTCATGGTTTCGTATATCTGGTAAGTTAGTTGTGTAATAAATCGGTAGACCACTTGTGGCCCCATCGTGGGACAACGTCCATTGTTGCAATCACCGATGCCCCATATTTCCGTTTAATGACGTACGTTGAAGAAGTACGCGACGAAGAGCAAAATTCAAAGTAATTTTAGAGGACCATGTCGACAATTCGCTGTATAAAGGTTTTTTTTTCTGGCATATCTCTTTTATTTTATTTTGATTCAATTCAGATATAATTTTTGTCTTATTAAAAATCTAGACATACAATAATTATTAGGCTGCTAGTGATCCAAACTTCAAAAATATTGATGAGAAAAATTACTTTTTAGAAAATATTAAAGGTGATGATAATAATTGCATTTTTTAATTTTATTTTTTATTTCTTTAATTTGAAATATAAATTTAATTTTAAGATTAATACTCGACATATAATCGAATGCATGAAAAAAATAAAGACAAAGGAATCAAAAAGAGACTAACAAATGAAGAAAAGAGCATCGAACTTGAATATTTTTGGCACAAAAATATAATTGATAAAATAATCGAGACATGAATATGAAACTAAAGTGAGAGATACAATATACGACTTATTATTATATACGAAAATTATTAGAAGAGAGAATATGCAGCCTTTTTTTCTCTTATCTTTCTTATTCCATATTGCTATCGTTTAATTGGGCAACATGTGGACGAAAAAAGCATGATAAACAAAAATGTTTTCTTCCATATACAGCGTGTCCCAAAAGCAAGTCTTGACAAACGCTCAGTGAGAGGTAGACACAGTAAAACTGCACAAAAAAAGTCCTATACCATTTTTTTTCTATAACGCCTTTAATAAAGGAGTTATTATTGAGTAAAGTATGATCAAATCAGCGCAGACTTTTAGCCGGAAGCACGTCCATTGAGCCGCCCCGTCTGTTAGTGTATTTCGCCGTAGCGACGGAAGCGGCTCACGCAACGACCTACCAAGGCGCGCGGCTTAAAGGTCGACGCTGATTCGGCCAGACTTTACTCAATAATAAACTCCTTTATTAAGCGTTATGTAGAAAAAAATGGTACAGGACTTTCTGTTCAGGTTACTGTGCTCTGATCTGCTCACAAGCGTTGTCCCAAGGGTGCCTTTGGGACCCTGTATATACACCACGCAAACAAAAATTATTGTTATTAACTAGTTATTATTTAGGATGACAATGGGTGAATCTATTCAAATTTAGAAATATAAAATTTTAGCCAACGCGGTATTCAGTTTTGTAAAAATTAAAATATATTTCATACAAAATAAGCATCAAATTACACAGTTCTAAAATAAAAAAAAAAAAAAAAAAAAAAAAAACACCGAACGAGACTAACCGTTTCTTATAGTTTTTTTTTTGGACGCTGAACACGAATCCGGTTTTTCCAAATTGCTCCATCACGTCAAATTTTAAGAAATTTGGCAATTAAGTTGCAAAAAATGGCTATTTTCACGAACTTGTCATATTTATATTGGCAATCTGAAAAAAAAAGTCATTTTCTGTTGAACTATGTTATAGATACAAATGCCGGAAATGAGTTTATCAAATATACACTTTCCAAGCAACACATCTCATATGCCGTATATGTAGATAAGTAGTTGTCCATGTTAGATAATGTCACGTTACATATTATGCGTTCCTAGAACACAAGGTAATGAACAAAGCGAAGGAAACACGAAAGTTTATCACAGTTGAAAAACCGTCCAATGTTTGTAGAGCAACAGGGAATTCAATGCAATCGCTTGTTGCATAAAAATTGTAATAAGTCAAGTTCGTTTATTCGCTACATAATTAATAAAAATTGAGTTATAAGAAACAACGGGGGTGGGAATTTAATGTATCGCTTGTCGCATTAAAAATCGTAAAAATAGTCCAAGTTTTCTTTATTACTATATAATCAATAAAAATTGATAATGAAGTAAACGTAAGAGGATGATAAATCAGATAACACGTTTGTAAAACCGAATAATTGGTAACCTTCGTGTCGATTTAATGTCTCGTATAGAATTTGGAAACAGAAAAAAGCGAAAGATTCCTACACTCACGCTCATAATGCTTTTATAATTATCCGTGCATTACAAATAAATGCTGAGAAAACTGCATATATACAAAATATATATATATATATATATATATATATATATATATAATATAATATATATATATATATAATATATATATATATATATATATATATAACTATAATATATATATATATATCTATATATATATATTTTGTATATATGCAGTTTCTCCGCATTTATTTGTTTTCATTGCACGGATATTATAAAACGCTTATGAGCGTGGGTGTAGAATCTTTTCGCTTTTTTCTGTTTCAAAATTCTATACGAGAATTAAATCGACCGAGGTACAATTATTCGGTTTGACAACGTTGTAGCTATTTATCACTCTTTTACTGTTTACTTCATTATCAAGTTTTATTGATTATATAGCTAATAAGAACTTGACTTATTTTACGTTTTTTAATGCGAACAAGCGAATACATTAAATTCCCACGTGTTTCTATAATCAATTTTTATTAATTTATGTAGCGAATAAAGAACTGACTTATTTACAATTTTTAGTTCAACAAGCGAATGCTTGAGATTCCCATTGTTGCCCTCCTACAACATTGGAAATGTTTTTCAACTGGATACACTTTCGTGTTTCCTTCCGCTTTTTTTGTTTTTTGTTCTATTACCTTGTGTTCAATAGGAAAGCCATATATGTACATAGAACATTTTATCCTTAAATGGACCAACTACTTATCTTACATATACGGCATATGACGATTAGTGTTTGCTTGGGAAGTGTTATGATTTGATTTTTTTAACTTCACTTCCCGGTCATTTGGGTATATATAACATAGTTTTTCAACAGAAAATGATCTTTTCTTTCTTTTTTTTTTAGATTGCAATCTTAAATATAACAAAGTTTCGTGTGGACGAAAATAGCCCCTTTTTTGCAAACTATCAATTGCAAAATTCTTCTTAAATTTTGACGTGTAGTGGACAATTTGGAAACCGGAATCGTGTTTCAGCGTTCCTAAAAAAAACTATAAGAAACGGTTTTAGTCTCAGTTCCGGTTGTTTTTTTTTTTTTTTTTTTTTTTTTTTGAACCTGTGTGTAATTATGAGTTATTTTGTTTTTTACTTTGAAATTATATTTTTTAAACTTGTTTTACTATAACTGTGATATACGCGTTCTGTGGCCTACCTAAAAATTTTATATTTGTATTGTTTTTAAATTTGGAAGTAGATGTCACACTATTGTCATCCTAAATAATAACTAGTTATACACAATTAATTTTTTTTCGTGGTGTTATCTACAGGGTGTCCCAAAGCACCCTTGGACACGCTGTGAGCAGCATAGAGCAAGTAAACTGAACAGAAAATAGTCCTGTACCATTTTTTTCTATAACGCTTAATAAAGGAGTTATTATTGAGTAAAGTCTGGCCAATCAGCGTCGACTTAGCCGGCGCCTGGTAGTGTAGCGTGAGCGCTCCGTCGCTACGGCGAAATACACTACAACGGCGGGTCCACTGACGTGCGTCCGCTAAAAAGTCTCGCTGATTGATCATACTTTACTCAATAATAACTCCTTTATTAAGCGTTATAGAAAAAAATTGGTATAGGACTTTTTTGTTCATTTACTGTGCTCTACCGGCTCACGCGCGTTGTCAAGATTGCTTTGGGACACCTGTATATGGAGGAAAACATTTTGTTTTTCATGCTTTTTTTCGTCCAAATGTTTGCAATTACGATAGCCAATATGGATAAGAAAGAGTAAGAGACACAAAATGGCTGCATATTCCTCTACTTCTAATATATTTTTCGTATATTATATAATAAGTCTTATATTGTATATCTCACTTAAGTTTTTTGTTTTTGTTCTATGTCATGTCTCGATTATATTTATCAATTATTTTTTGTGCCAAATATTCCAAGTCGCTGCTCTTTTGCTTCATTTGTTAGTTCTCTTTTTGATTCCTTTTGTTCTTTATTTTTTTCATGCATTTACGATTCTATGCCATTATTAATCTTAATTAAATTCTATTCAAATTAAAGTTAATAAAAAAATAAAATAAAAAATGCAATTATATTATCATACCCTTATATTTCTAAAAAGTAATTCTTCAATATTTTGATTTTTGAGATCCACAGCTAATAATTATTGGTATGTCTAGTATTTTTATAAGACAAAATTATATCTGAATGATCAAAATAAAATAAAGAATATGCCAGAGAAAAAACTTTATACATGCGAATTGTCGAATGTTCCTCTAAATACTTTGAATTTTGCTCTTCGCGCGTCACTTCTTCCAACGTAGTCATTAAACGGAAATATGCGGCATCGGTTGATTTGCAAACAATGGACGTTGTCCCCACATCGATGGGGCCACAACTTGTTCTACGATTAACACAACTACTTCAGATATCGAACCAGAACCTTTAAAAAAGTCCAGCGAAGACTACCAGTAGTACGCTACTCATAGCGGCAACAGAACTGACTCGGAAATAACATTTGATCGCCCGCACAGCTGTAACTGTCTCCCTATCGGTATATGTATGCATGCTCTTAGACGTGCACTCCATTACTCCACAGTCACACATAACGTGCTATCAATGAACCTCGCATGCACGATTTGACCAATAGAAATACCTAATCAATTTTTAAAGGTAGAAAGACGACGCGATTTGACTCTCGAGGTGAAAAGGAAACTAGATGCAAGTTGGTCTCGAGAATCTAATTGTTTTTGACACCATTGACAGATATCGATCGTGTCCAGCAACTCATAAATTCCCTCATATGCAATTTAAATTCATTGATTTAATTAATGCGCCTGGTTCAAGATCACTTTTTATACTTACATTATGAATTGTTTTACTGACTTTTCATTGCTGTAATTGGAAATAATATAAAAGATTGAAAAGGGGCGTTACACGCTCAATATCCTATATCTGATTGCTGTGTAGATGCTCTGCTAAGTATTATGACTTGTATCGTGCAATAAAAATAGAGAGAATAAGGGCGCGAATTTTATTTCATTTACTATTCAATGCTAATGTATAAATCCAGATCATTCCACACAGAACGGAATTTTTGTAATCAAATATTCACAACAGCACTTGATCATCTTGTATATTTATATTTGCATAACGTTACATGTTAAATAACTTTTCCTCATAAATCATCGCTCTGTAAAGTTGAAAGCTTTGTTTTTTATTTGTGGAAAGAAAATCTTTATATGCATATAAATTTAGATTAATTGCTTTGATTGCTTTCAAAATTAATATATCAGGGGTTAATCATTAGTTTTATATTTTATAATAGTATTGATTTATTGTTATTTGTAATCGGATTGCATTTTTTATGAAAGTTTACACAAATTTTTGTTTATCGTTAATGGATAGGGCGATATTTACGTCTTGCGAACATCTTGCAAATTTTTAATATTGGTTATTCGTTACCAGTATTACGAATTTTCGTATCAAGATTACACGAAGATCTCATGAATCACACATAAAATAAATCAAATTGACGATAATTTTTATAATATCGTTGCAACAAACTACAATTGGCGCATCAATATAACACATCATAGTTTAGAATCAAAAAAAGATAATTGTGACAAAAAACTATATCTATGACCTACACTGTCATTTTAACGTACGTACCGCATCCTTAAGACATTTTATGTTTTCCAATCCTCTTATCGATTCGAAGAAATACGCGGCATTGACAAAACATCATTCGTATTACTGTTGTTGATTAATATTTTTGTCAAAGTATAATTTGGAATTTACAGGCAATAAATGATAAAAATTATCAGCATAGAATCTTAGAACTATGCAAAAAAAAAGAGAAAATGTGTTGAAAACATGCAATTTCCAAAATTAATTTATCGAATATAAATGTATATTAAAACTAATTTTTCTTGTGGCATATATATGTCATATGTATACTTATTTACGATTTAGTACACTCTTAACAAGATAATAATTAATTGTAAGAGCTTTTATAATATTGAATAAAGATGATATATCCACAAAGAAACTCGTAAAGTTTCTCTCAAGTTATAATAATGTATAATACAATATTAGAGGTTCTTAAGATATGTTATCACCGAAAGGAACTAACTAAAGAAGAAAAGAGAGAGAGAGAGAGAGAAAAAAAGGAAATGTTAAATGCAAATTGTTCTTTTTATTAATTTTCTCTTATTAAATTATTCATATACGAGTTTATTGAAATTATAATAGAAAATTATAAATCTTTTTTTAAAAAAATCTGTTCACATGTGAAAAATAATATTGAATCATTTTATTTTTTAAAACCTCATATTCTGACATTGCGATTCAATATTATTCTTTTAATATAAATGGAATAACGGCATAATAATAAGTATTTAGTTACGATGAGATTAGGATTGAGGGACACAAACGTTAAAACGTACATATTATGAAAAACATATCTTTTTTGTATTTTATACATTGCAGTATAACTATAGTAACAATTATGCCAAACCAATACAGATACACCATTTCGATGCCATCTTAATTTTATAAAATGTATTTTCATTAACATCGATTATATATTTGCGATCATTTTTTGTTTTATCTACATAATTATATATTTTTTTTTATCGTAATATTATTTCATTTGTTTGAGCGCCGTAACCTGTTAAACGATTTTTAATTTGATCGCCGATTTTTTCATGAAAATATTTAAAAAATAAGCGACATGTTTTCTTAATTTACATCGAAAATATTTACTTTTGATTTTTGAGAACAAATGACAATTTTTATATATGTAGAATTTTGATGAGTAACACTTGTTCCTCTCATGTCTTAAAAATTGAATGCGTTCTATTATTATTTTTCCATATTTTTTAACACTATGAAAAAGATCAGAGTTTATGCTTATTAGAAAAACTAGTCCTAGCAACACACACATTCGCTCTTTCTGTGTTTTGGAAGATAATAATATTCAATAAATATATATAATAACGAATTTAATCTAATAAATTCGTTCTCAAAAGTTTAGGTAGAAAAATAAATGGTTTATCAAAATGATCATTTTGTTTCTTTTTAGTTTCGTTAAGAAAGTTGATTCGCACATTCCAATTTTTAAGTATCAACCGTACAACTAATGCAGGAGATTGTTCATTGTATTTACGAGAATTATGGATTTTTTACAAGACCACATAACGCTTCGTTTTGACATAATCTATCAAGGCTGCTTTCTTCTATAAAGCGCTGAATAGATATCTGGTCTTTAACGTATAAAATTAATATCTGGCAAGATAAACTCGTGCGCTTATAAATCTCTCTCTACTCGACGCATTATTTTCGTCTCAGTTGAATTTTAAGAACATGAGCATTTTGCATTTGATTTCTTTAACACTTTTTTCTTTTTGCATCATTAAGCTCACAGCATTGGGTGGATAGAATGAGCGAATCGCTCGTGAAATACGTCATCGATTAAGGCCTCGTATTTGTTCATGGAAGATAGACGCGATCGAGGCAATTGACAACCCCCTTCCCATTTTTTTCCTTAAAAATTCTTTCCTTAAAAATCATGTCGAAACTATTCTTTTTGTTTCACCTTCCATCTAATCGCTCGTGCGGCAACATTTAAATTTAGTATAACAAATCTAAGATCGACGCACGTACTCGGTTGCGTTCTAACAGAATGTTGCTGACATACGAAAAAGGAAGATATATATATATATTATAAAAGAATTCACATATGTATATACCCTGACAAATAATGTTACAATCGTAAACGATTAGTCGTCATCGTCGTGTGTTATAAACTTAATTAAAATATAAATAACTTATTTATATATTCCTACACTTAAATTTAGCAACAATAAAACATGAAAAATAAATCTTTTTACTTGTGATATTTTTGAATTATTAATGCCTTTTTCTCGATAGAGAATAATTATTGGCCCGCGAGAATTCTCGCTGAGAACTGCCACGAAAATCTTTGCATAATGTTCTTATTTTTTGATTGTGTTTGTGAGCATTGAAACCAAATCTTCATCATTTTAGAATATCTTACAATAACTCGCGCGTATTTGACAATTTTATCGAGCTCTTTATCTTCCAACGAAGGAAGAAATACGCGGCGATTCGAGCACGACGAATATGAGAAGGAGAGCGAGGATATCTAGAGTAAAATCAGCGTTTATCGAGCATGTCCAGCTCCTCCAGTGTCAGTTCCGATTTTTAAAGTGTCAATATACCTAGAAAAAACAAGCATTATATGGCCTTCTGCAATTTGACCGTATTTGCAATTGATGCCAAACATTTCATGCTAAAATATAATCTCATCCTACCTGGGAAACACTTTAGTTTCTCTCGACGTAGCCATAAACAAGTAAGAGCGGTTCCCTCGGAACCAGATCCTGATGTAGCTGGATATGTGATCCCATCGTAGATAGACCGGAATCGCGTCGAAACTGACCTAAAAGCCTGAAAAAGGAGTGAACGGCACCGACATTACCGGCGCAGGAAACGACCGTTCTGCACGTTCATGGCAGCGCCGACCACGAGGCCCACCGATTGCGCGACGAAGAATTAGCAGACAAGTACCACGAACATGCATAGCGGCGTCACATCCGCGGTTGACTCGTCGTGAAGTACACGATAAGTGACGTACATTACACAAATATAGTCTGAGAGAAATCAAGAGATATGAAAATAATCATTTATTCGCTAATGGAAAAAAAAACATATATATATTGGTACTTGATAAAAGTTTAGCGATCTTATTGAAAACGGTAAATCAGAAGAGTAATTGCAAGATAATTATGCTTTGTAGAGAGTACCATCTGTTTTAAAGTTTCTCTTTTTAAAAGTACAGCAGTTCTAGTGGAACTAGAAATAAAATTCGTGTTTAAATTTTTTGAAATAATGTGAAAATTGCTATTTTTTTATCGCAAAACAGATAAGCCATAAATTTAGCAACTTACAGGACAGAATGGTGATTGTCATTGAAGTGTACATAAGAAATAGCGCTATTGAAGACGAGAAATCCGAGATTACTAGATACTTTAGCGCCATCGTTTCCGATATCATAATTAGCGCGGTGATTAATGACGCTTCCGAAAGGTGAGCGAAGAGCCGGAGGTACATAAGAGTCTACAAATGTAAAGGAATTAAAATTAGAATATTTTAAAAAACTAAAAAATATATTATTTAAAAAATATATTCAGTCGCGTAATATGGTATGTTAATCGCAAATATTATAAATTTTACGATTAGAAATATAAGCGCATATTCCATTTTTCCAAATACCTCCCAATCTCTACGACTGAAGAGTAAAGCACGCTTCAAATAATGTAGATTGTAACAATTCGGACGTAGAATATCTTTCCGGCGGTTACTGAATGGATTCGTCGAGCAAAGCAATCACTGGCATTGTCTTTCCTTATCCGTAATCCACGGAGATTGCCATGATCCATCGCTAAAAATATTAATATTCCACGTGTTTTTTTTTTTTTTTGTTGTACTTTATTATATTACGTTTATTTATATAGTATATTACCTTTGTTTACGATACTCAATTTACGCGAGTAAATTCTAATTCTTCACATAAAATTTGAAAATATATGGAAATGAAATAACTGTTGAAATGTAGATAAAATAAAAACTAATATATAGGCTCCTTTACGTAACTGTGTTGATAGATCTAATTGCACTTCATTATATGGAGTTGAAAAGTTGTCTCAGACAATCGAGTTGGAATCTCATTATGTCATATTGCGGTTTGTTATAGAGACGTAAAAAAGCATTTTTATACCTTGTTTAGCAATGTCCATTCATAGCTAGCTCGATATGATTTTCTCATTACTAATCTCGTTCAGTTTTTGTTTCCGCCGAACTTCTCCTCGAGATTATTGAATCTTCCTGTCTTTGATTTAAATTTTTGGTCTATATTATCGCCATTCTTCAAAATTGCCTGTCGAGGCAGCGTCAATTTGTTCATCTCTTCCTTCGTCTCGGGAAACGAATGTCCCTCGCGTAATATCGTATTTGCCATTGTTTATCGCGTTACCAGTTCTTGATATTAAATCGCCATATTCGACCGCATGAATACCTCAATGACCTGCAAAATAGATTGTAGTATATATGCATGATATCACACGGAAATCACAAAGAAGATATCGAATTCGCAATAAAGTAAAAAATCTCAAGTTCCGACTACTATGTGGTGAATTATTTTCTTCAATTTTATTTACTTTTCAATATGAGGTTATCATAGATACTGGCGTTTGCAGAATCAGTTTTTTATTTAATAAACTTACTAAACGATGCTGGATTATGGTGTTTGACAATTTAAGTCCAATTTGTTCTTTAGGAAAGGCACTGTTGTGATGTGAGCCTTGATAACGCATGACCTTTCGGCTAATGTTGTAGGAGCATCGACATCTCGAAAAAGCCTTGCGCTGGGCTGATGAAATGTTACAGATTATCGTTCTACCGCCCTCGTGCCAGTGTCTTCAACAACGAAATGACTGGAAACAGACGAGATCCAAGCGCTGTAAACAACCGGATAAAATTTAATCAGTACGCTAACTTACCATGCTTAAATCTTTCGCGTTCTCTTTTTATTCGGCTGTGCACATTTGCATATGATGCATAAAGAAAGTTATAAAATTTGTGTTCTGGGAAAATCAAAGAGTTTGACAATCTGCTATGCTTCTTCTCTCTTTACATGATGCAATTTTCTTTGGCATCATTAAAAAGACTTTTGATTTAAAGGAATATCAAATGAAAAAATCCGGATAAAACTGAAATAAAATTTAACTGATATGGTATTAATAAGTTATTAATTTTTCAACATCCGCAAGGATTAACAAAAGTAAATGGCGTTGCTTGAAGTGATTGTAAGTTTTTTTAGAATCAAGTTCTTGATCCATTATAGACCTTGAAAAGACCAGTCTTGCCAATCATCTATAATGTCGGATCTTATCAGTATAAAAGAAATTTATCACCCTTTTAACTGGTCGAACAATAGAAAATATTCCGAGAGATTTAATGTGATTTTAAATCAGGAAATTGATGTTTTAAACTTTAAATGTAGGGAGAATGGAAATTTTTTTGCGTTTGGTACGTAAATAGATTGGGTTTTCTTACGCAGATAGATGAAATCATCATATATCAAAATCCTCGTGTTTTTGTAATCTATAGAACGCGTTATACACGTTATGATGTTGGGATACAAAATTCTGTCGACCGTTTCATTGAAAGTTTGCCGGCGAAAAAAGAACATTTCAAAAAAACCCAGCATTTATCTTTCTCTGGCTACTATATAATCTTTTGTATCTTAACTGAGATATTCGTTTAGTATTCGTATATATCAAGAGAATTTTAAAATATACGTCCGACTATAATACAGCCGTAGTAAAAAATAAAAATATAAATTTATCCCCAATTTTATAATTTTATAATGTACATACATTTTAAGACTAAGTTGTAATTCTTTATTATTATAGTAAGTTTCTGCAAGATTGATTTTCCTCAGCTTTAAATCTAGAACAAGGTAAGATTATTTGAAAGTTTGCAGGAGAGAAACTCAACGTACGACGCATGACATTTTATCGGAACCTGAAAAGTTCGCAGTCTTTGGTACAAAAGCAAACACATCCCATTGCATTGGCCGTGCCAAGAGCGAAGATCAAGGAAGTTATTTAAAGGCGACGTAGTTTTTTTTTGTCTCTCACGTGATTTTTTAGAGAAGTAAAAGAGATTATTGCTGGATTTTCTTCGAGTTATTTAATTAATTGTTTTTAATCTACAACGTCAAATATTGTCTAATATTGTAAGATGTCCTTTTTCAAATTTTTGTCCTTCGTTTTCTTAACAGCAAGTCAGAGGAATAAAGTCTTATATGTGCAAATTAAAATTATTATAAAAAATGATATTATTTATTTATAATAATAAATTTGAATTAACAATCGAATAGTTATGATAACTGCAAACGTAATCATAATTATTTTTGCAATACTTACCTAGTTGGTTCGTCGAAAAAACATATAGGGGGGTTATTGCCATTCTAGAGCGATAGAAAGACTTTTCTTCTGAACCACACTCAATTCGAGGTCATGTTTCGACGGTGCTCAGACAAACCGAGAAGTTTTTTCACAGGATTTCTTGAATCTACAGAGGAAACATTTTTACATTAATCGATAGAATTATATGTGCGAATCAGATTTTAATCGGAATAAAAATGGGTATTAAGGAAAAGACTGTATAAACCGGTTTTAGAGAGGAGTCTGTACGTTAAATTTTTTGTTTTTATATATTAAATACAATGTCGTAAAACCGATAATTAACATAATTAAAAATGATTTTTCAATAAGCTAATCGACTATATAGTGACCAAGAAAGGGAGAGAAAGAGAAAAATGGACAAATAGCAATGAAATTCACGATTATAACTATCCCCTATAATATTTAATCCACTTATTAATAATTGCATTTTATTGTTATATGTTGAGAAAATGTCAGATTGTCCATTTAGGCCAACTAGTTTTATAAGAGGATCAGCTTTACCACTTCTTCTTCTCTGCTTTGTCGATGTGGGTGAGCTAAGCTAAGACTCGCTGCACCTTCATAAGCTTTCCGCTACTGTTAGATTCCCGTACAATTGATTGTCCTGCATGATGTACAGGAGAGTTTCCTGAGCACTGAGATTTTTTTCGTGGCCATTTATTGTATGCTACCCTTCCATACTGTCGTCCTGCAAAAAAACTTCCTAATAAATATTCGCAACACATAAAACTTGATACGTTCGCTTGCATTAATAGGTCTACTTACATTTTTACACATTGCATCAAAAAATAATTGTGAAGAGGAAATTCATATACATGTATTTCAAGTTTATTCATTATCAGAATACATAACAAAAGATGTCTTCTTTTACAATTTTATAACAAGTAATAAAAATTTGTTAAAAAGAGTTAATCACTGATAAGTATTCCATCAACGCACTCTCCACTACATCATATCTTAATTCAAGTCATTAATATTTCATCAATTTTTTGTTCTACCGCATAGAGAAAACCATTTCAGATCGCTCTACGTGTCGCAGCATCTTCGTTCGTAATGCGTGAGACTCGATAGCGCACAACATTGGCAACTGCACTATGAAACCGGTTGAAAAGCACGATGGAAAGAACAAATAAATAGCGAAACACTTTTAACACTATAAGCCATCATGGGTTTCTTGTAGGTGTTAATGATACTTACAGGCTGCAAATATCGCAAAAGAAATCAAAAAGCTATCGACCCTTGAGACCATGATTTATGAATTCAGAGAAACAGAAAGCGACTCCCATTATTTAGCCGCATATTTGGTTGATTCTGCTAACATTAATTGGTCCCCGTATTGTACATATCTTTTTTAAATATTTAAATAATATATACATAGAATATTCATTTTAACAGACTGTGACATGAAAATTGACTTTTTGCAAAGAGAAAATTTACAAGATGATGTATTTTTATTGTGAGAGATTTGATATTTTTACATCATAGTTGACTACGCCAATAAAAAAGCAATCAAAGCATGTCGTTATACTGGACAATTAATGATCGAATATTTGTGTGTGTTAGCTTATATAAAATTGCAACTATATTCAAAACCGTTTAGAATCGTATGATTTGAATGCATTTCTCAACAAAGTATTCTTGCAACGTTACACCCTGTTATACGTACATTTAAAGGTAAAAGTATAAAGCAAGAAGAAATCGTTGATTTCTTGTTGACAGTCGACCTTACCAACGCTACACAAAATGGAGCGCGGCAAAACCGCGCCTTGACACCGCAATTGGCCTCTTCGATTTATACGTAATAGAAGGCATTTTTAACAATGCGAGAATATAAAAGTAGGAAACCTCTGATTGGCAACATCTACCGAACTGATTAGTAACTTCGACAATAATTTTTTTGTTGGACGAGCATAGTTAATGAATTCATTGCTTTATTAAGAGAGATATGCAGAGAATTATTTACGACTATAATTTTATAATTAATAAAAAACAGACTATAGCGGTTATATATATATATTATATATATATATATATATATATATTATAAAACTGTACTATTTTATTTAAAAATATTGATAAGTAAATTAAATAAATCTTAAATTTTTGTTGGACAATATTCTGCACAATCTATCCATAACTCGTTCAGGATTCTTGAAGAAATCGCGAATAGTTGTTTTTCGTCAAGCAAAACGTTCTGTAGTATCAGCCAACCGAAGAACAATACATCGAAGTAGAAAGTATACACTTCAGTGCTTTGTCAGCTTATTCATAAAATATTCTCGGAGGCCGATTTTAATACCATATAACTAAATTACACGATACAATTAAACTGTGAAATACACATACACGCATATTTCGATTCCTATCACATAAAAATATAATTTTTTTTATTAATCTCCTTAAATTTTGTAATCACCTGGGCGAAAAATATTCTTGTTTTCGAAGCAGTTCCGTAATGACCAATAAAAACGAAGGAAAGTGAGACTCGTATTCGTCGAAGAGAGTGAGATCGCGCAGTATGGCGAAGAAAGCGAAATCATTGGGATAAAAACTGAAAGTATCGGGGTCCATGCCGAGATATATATGTGCGTACGGGGATCCGAAATCTTCCCCGCAGCGCGGTCGGTTTGGGTAATGCAAACATACAAATGCGCACTAATACCTAGGTTATTTTAGTAACGTGTCGCAAACTTTGAAGTCAAAGTACCAATTTTCGCAGAGAGAAGGGCAAAAACGTACGTTCGAACGTATATTGCCGTTTTCCTTATATATTCGTATTTGTTTTGTTGATGTATGAACACAGGCTCGGGAATTTCAACACAGGAATATCTACCCCCTTGGCGTTTTTGGCTTACTCTGACGTAAATTTTAAGAAAGCGCGAGTTCCGACGAAATTCTTCGCAAAATGCTATAGTGGAAGAGGTTGATATTCTGGTGATTGGATAAAGTTTACGCAAAGAATATCTGGGTTGAATTCTATTTTAAATATTTGATCTTTCTTTTGCAATGCTTTGAAAAATGAGAATTCTTAATATATACTATTTTTAATAACATACGAATATTTGGATACATTTTATATTATTTATATTGCAATAAATTGCATTAAATAAGAATCGATAATTCGATAGATATTAGATGACGATTAAATGCGATTAGAATAAAAATTTTAATTGTAAATTTACGAAATAGCCCTGGGAAATAAATTGGTAAGTAATTTTATGACTCATTATTTTTGAACAAATAATTCTTGTGACTTTTTTTAAAATAGAATTTAACAATGTGGAAAAGTAATTAGAACATGTTGTATGCACATAACACATACAGTGTGATCCTGAAATAAGCCTTAGCTTATTCACTGATACAAATGAATAGAGTGGACTTTTACCTATTAATTTTTACCAGCTTATTTGTGTCTATGCCAAAAATTTTTTTATAACAACAAGGAATTGAGGAAAAACCTTCCGGCACCAGAGCTAAGATCGCATGACGAATTTCCCTTTTTTCGTTGGGGAACGACTAGTTACGTTCCTGAAAAGGGAATTACCGAAATTTCTAAAATCAAGGAAATTGAGGCAACGCTTCTGGGGCCAAGGTAAGATCCTATGTAGCAATTTTTCCTTTGTTCCGAACGACTTAAATTAGTGCCTGTAGCCGAGATTTGCCGAAATTTTCATAACACATCAAGGAAATTGAGGAACAACGCTTCTCGGCACACAGAGCTAAGATCGCTATGTACGCAAGTTTATCCTTCGTTCGGAACGACATAGTTACGTGCCTGTAAGCAAGATTTGCCGAAAATTTTCATAACACATTCGCATGTCACATAGAGAAAAAACGATTCCTCTGCACCACAGAGCTTAAGATCGCTTATGTACCAAAGTTTCTTCCGTTTCGGAACGACTTAGTTACGTACCTGTAAGTGAGATATCCGGAAAATTTTCATAACACATCATGGAATTACGGGTACGACGCTTCTCGCAGACGAGCTGTTCGCAGTGTCGCAAGTTTCCTTCGTTCTGAACTACTTACTTACGTGCCTGTAAGTGAGATTTGCCGAAAATTTCATAACACATCAAGGAAATTGAGGAACAACGCTTCTCAGGCTTCAATTAAGATATAATTTTTCGCACGTTTCCTTCGTTCGAAAACGACTTATTTTCGTGCCTGTAGCGGATTCCAAAAATTTTTCAAAAACTAAAGGGAAAATTTGAGGAAAAAACCTTCTGGGGAAAAGCTAAGATGATGT
>CAJQTV010003466.1:0-15310 GCA_907163055.1 Formica aquilonia x Formica polyctena | reverse complement strand
AATTTTTTTTTTAAAAAAAAAAAAAAAAAAATTTTAAAAATTTTTTAAAAAAAAAAGGGGGGGCCCTTTAAGGGGGGGTTACCCCCAAAAAAAATTTTTCCCCCCCCCTTTTTTTTAAAAATTTTTTTGGGGGGGGGCCCCCCCCGGTTTTAAAAAAACCCCCCCACAAAGGCCCGGGGTTTTTTTTAAAAATTTTTTCCCTTTTTAAAACATTTTTTTTTGGGTTTTTCCCAAATTTTTTTTTAAAAAAAAAAAACCCCCCTTTTTTTTTTTTAAAAAAAATAAAAAAAAAAACCCCCAAGGGGGGGAAAAAAAAAAAAATTTAATTTTTCCCAAAAAAATTTTTCCCCAAAAAAAAAAAAGGGAAAATTTAAAAAAAATTTTTTTAAAAAAAAAAATTTTAAAAAAAAATTTTTAAAAAAATTTTTCTTTTGAAAAATTTTCCTTTTTAAAAATTTTTTTTTTAAAAAAAAAAAAAAAAAATTTTTTTTCCCCTTAAAAAAAAAATTCCCCGGGACCCGGTTTTTTAAATTTTTTTTTTTTCAAAAAAAAATTTTTAAAATTAAAAAAAAAAAAAAGGGGGTTTTTAAAAAAAAAAGGGTTTTGGAAAAAAAAGGGGGGGGGGGAAAAAAGGGCCCTTTTTTTTTTGGGGGGGGGAAAAAAAAAAGGGGGGAAAAAAACCCCCCCAAAAAACCCCTTTTAGGGGTTTTCCCAAAAAAAAAAAAAAAGGGGGGTTTTTTTTAAAAAAACCCCTTTTTTTTTTTTTAAAATTTAAAAAGGGGGGTTTTTAATTTAAAAGGAAAAAAAAATTTTTAAAAATTTTAAAAAATTAAAAATTTTGTTTTTTTGGGGTTTTTTAAAAAAAAAAAATAAAAAAAAAAAAAAAAATTTATTTTTTTTTTTTAAAAAATTTAAAATAAAAAAAAAACAAAAAAAAATTTTTTTAAAAAAATTTTTTTTTTTTTTTTTAAATTTTTTTTTTTTAAAATTTTTAAAAACCCTTTTTAAAAATTTTTAATTTTTTTAAATTTTTTTTTTTTTTTGTTTGTAAAAATTTTTCCCCGGGGAAAAAAAAAAAAAGGGTTTAAAAAAAAACCCCCTTTTTTAAAATTTTTTTTTTGGGGGGGTTTTTTCCCCCAAAACCCGGGGGCCCCCCCTTTTTTTTTTTTAAAAAAAAAATTTTTTCCCGGGGGGGTTTTTGGAAACGGTAAAGTGTGTATAAGTTCTGAGAAATTGACCTGTTGGGCACGGTCCAATACCCAGTCAGCTTTTAGCTTAGTTCATTACATATTCTAAATATCGATGAATACAAGAATTTCATGGAAAAAGGCGGCTGGTGAGAAAAAAAAAAAAATTGGAACAAGGCAAAAACCATAATTTTTCATCATAACTACATAGCCGGGGGCATTCTCAGAGTACGTCGCGAATAATAACCGTATGCCACAGTCACGATTAGCATCGGATGCGCGCGAGATCGTATTGCTTACTATTCTACGCCGTTCACTTCCGTATAAAAAAAAAGATGGATAAAAAAATTCAGGACGTCCTTGCTTGGTCAGTAAGACCTCTGACCTCTTTTGTAACTGTCTTTTTAAAAAAAAGCCTGAAACGCGCGAGAGCGCCTCTAATGATTTATACACCCAGAAAAAGGAATGTCCTGCGTAAAACTCTAAATCGAAAATGTAACTTTTTCGTACCATGCTTCGTGCGCGAAGCTCTTTTACAAATAAGAGAGAATAAACTTGTCAAGAAGATTGAAAAAATTAGCTATTTTTTCGTTTTAGTCTCTTTTATAATTGTAAAACATAAATAACCTGATCCTTAAGAACAAGAGTAAAGTTTCTTGGTTTATATTAATTTCCTTCGATTAAAGATTTTTTTTTTCGCTTTCAAAGATGTCTTTTTGAATATATTCTCTCGTGAAATATAGCTGTTTTTCGAAACCATGCCTTATAAACTGTGAGCACTAAATAATTTTTTATATATGCGGGGTCAAACTAATTGAACAACGGTGTGTGCAGTTTTCCGTTTTCCTGTAAATTAATCTACCTACATTTAGCCAATTTGTATATACTAATTATTTACGATTTGATCACCAAGGTGATAACGCTTTCTTACCTTGACTCGCGGAATCGCTCCTCTCGTTTCGAGAAAGGATCGCCTCCTATACCCGACATCACCTGTATGTCGCCGTTAGCCGGTTACGTTTTCGCGTAAAGATGCGCAGTAAAATTACACTTCGCCTACTCGCGCGCGTCGATATGACGGACTGATTTAGAACGATCGTACTCAATTGGCACTCTCTCGCACTATGCCCGCACGCGAGGTTCAGCATTCCTGACGCGAAACCACTTGTATGCTGATTGGTTTCATCGGCATATATCGACAGCGAACAATATACTTATTCTTTTTATAATTCATCCGTTCAATCCGTTTTCGATGTGAACCCCACAGGACGCCAATTACAAAAAATACATATATAATACTCGTGTCGGTCGATTGATACTCTTAAACCGATCTCTCGTAACGCGGCTAGGCACTTATTATCACGCGAGTTCAATTTTGACAGTCGAAAAGACACGACAAATTTGGAACAATCGAGAAACGCGTACGAAACTATCGAACGGTAAAATAACGCTGCGAGCACTTTATTTGAAATGTCATATAGTTTTATGATTAGGATGCCCTCTATAAGGATGCGCGTCAGTCCCTTTATCGGCACGGTCTCTGTAAATCAGTCCAGTACGCACGGTTACCGCAGTATGTCCGATTAGCGATGTATCGTGTCTGATTGCACGTTCATCGGTGCGTGTATGGTGTGTGTAGTGTGTGTGTATGTATGCTTTTGTCTCGGTGCTCGTTTCGGCGCGATTCGCACACTGGTGTGTGTGCCGAGAGTAAGTTCGATCTTCTGTATTATTCATAAATGTATTCCGACACGACCGGAGCTCGACGGGGTAGGACGAAGAAGTCCATCTTGTTCTCGGAGCGCACGATCAATGACAATCGGCAAACGACACTCACGTCGGTTCCGTGCGCGAATTCGCGACTTCGTGTCGCATCACGGTTGGATGCCAGTGCCGATCCAGAGCTAATCCCGGCCAACTGTTATTTTTATAATACGCACATGCGGCTGTAACACGTTGTAGCAATGAGACCCATCTCAACGTCTACGTCGATATCCCTTTCAATCCATCATTAGACTGGGTAAGCTCCGTGGAGTAGTCGTCTGGAAAAACATCAGTGACTATCACATAGGATCCATTGTTTGTTTTTTATCACTTTGTCATTTATAAAATCGTTGACTACCGAATATATTGTGTAAAAAAAAGAACAAAAAATATACTGCTTTTTATAATCTGAAGCATCTATCTCTACTCTTTGTTTTAATTTTAAATTATTAACTAATCTAGGTAGTCCCTTGCGCTCAGTTGCGATTTTTGCCCTCTTTAATTTTATATTCATTTATAAGTTGTGTACGTCATTAACTCATGATTAGAACGGATTAAAATTATGCTAAGAACGCCATCGTATTAAAACCTAAGCCGGTATCCGACCAGATATCTTCGTATTTTAATGTTATATATTTTTTAATGTATATATTACATTTATTACATTTTCACGCATCAAAAAATTTAATCTCATTAAATATGTAATTATGACCATCTTTTAATATAAAATCATGTATAATTGATAAAAATTAACAAGATGATATATATATGCAATATATATATATATATAGGTATCAAATGCTGATTTTATTTGATATAAAAGGCGAACAGAATAAAATATTAATGTGACAAAAATGTCGCGCGAATTAAAAAAGATGTTTTGTACAGATTGTATCATCAAGATGCCCGTATCATCGAACAATATAGAATTATTGTCAGTGTCGGCACACGGAGAACGATGCCGCTTGCCAAGCGCGATTGCCGATAAATCGTTGACGAAAAGCTCAGTTCAGGCATGTCATCGCGCGATTTATTATACACCCCAGTGGACTTGACCTCCGATGCTTGATGACTCGGCTAGGTCATCGTCGAAGCGTTTGCGAGCGGGGATTGTCATTACAAAAGAGCGACTGAACAAAACACAACGACGAAGATATCGTCAGACGAGAAGAGCGGATTCTGAAACGGGATGCTCGGCTTTATGCGCCCGAATTCTCGCAAACGAATTTTTCGTGGGAGAGAACGAAGTGACATCGAACAAAGATAATCGAATATTCGATTCCCTCAAGATCGATGACTTTCTTCCGCCGACCACGCATTCTCTTTCCGACGCCTCAGCTGCTTCGTAACGGATGTTCCCTCGTGCCTGATAGAGAGATCAGTCTTCAGATCAATTGCATCAACGAGGAGAACTCGTGCGTCTTCTAATCTACGTCGCTCGAGGCCCAGGAAATCATTGCGACATGTACTGCGTGTAGGACATCAATTCGATCTGCCTACAACACCCGATCAAGTGCGAGCGGAAGTGGGTGTGAAACATCGACGTCTGAGTGCGAGAGCGATAGAGTATGTAAGTGAACCACATTGCAAATGCGAAAACGACGCTATCGTTCGAGTCCGAGTGCGGACATGTAGTAAGACTTGCATCAACCGTTTCTGAGCGATCCGAGTTCCAGTCCGTCGTCACGGTCCGATACGAGCATCTCTGTCTACGAGTTGGAGCACCGCTTCCAAGGACCGCTGTGCCGTGTTCTCGTGCACTACATGTTCTCGTGCAAGTAGAGTACAAAAGTCTTGAACAAAATATGCGAAATATTTTATTTCTTTACACAATATACGTGAGACGTACGTACATAAACATTGGATATAATGTTTACTATATATTCGACAGTTTTCTTTTCTAAAATGTTTTACTATATATTGGACAATATCCTTTTCTAATTTTTCGATCACTTTATTTTCATCATGACTTTCTTTCCATGTCTTTCTCTTTTTATTATTTTTTGCTTGTCTCGCGAACGAAGTGATTCTACTTCTATTGTTCATATTTTAGTTGTTATTGTCCCTGAGTTTTCTCTTAGTTTTATTTTATATATACGATATATTTAGTTGTAATACTATCTTTTTTTTAATTATTTTGTTGAGATATTTTTTCTCTCTACGCTTTTAAAATTATGTTGTATGAAAGTGAAAGAGGCTTTATTTAGTTTATTAATTGTTGTTCTACTCTATTATTAATGATAAAAATTTTTTAATCCTGCATTCTCTCGCGATAATCATTTGAAGTGTACGTTTATAAAAGACTGACAAAAACAAGTTGTATCTACAAAGATATCGTCTCCTATGCCTTAGCGTCATATCAGTAATGTAGATCGTACCAATAGGGCATGTAAGAGAATATGAAATATAGTAGTTTGATTTCGAATATAGATAACTGCTACACATCACGATTTCTTTAATGTGGAAAGTACCTCTAAATGAGAAGACAGGCTCGCCCTCGTCGCGGCGTTAACGCTTCGCGGGCATTTCTCCGTATCCCGCGGTAAGGTATCAGTAGGTAGGATTTCCAACAGGGCAACAAGGAGATGCGTGCAACGGGGCGCCCGCGATCCGTCCTCGTGGCATGCCTCCCCCCCCCCCCCCCCTCGTCCCGCTTTGAGCACGAAGGTTTGCGTTTTTTGCGCTGGGTCTCAGGGGCTGCTATAAGTCCCCACGCGCGTTGGCAACCGCTTCGATGGTAGCGGCGTCAACGAACGCGGCCGAGAAAAACGGCGAGACCCCTCGCGGCGGCGTGAGGTCGCGGGTGTCAGAAACGTTTCCGCGCAGTCCGCTGACGACGTTCTTCCTCGACTGTGTGGGCTGTATCACGATTTAATTAATCATTTTCACGGAGATGACAACTTTACATTTTTAGTATTTGGAATAAATTTAAAAGACGTACTAACAACAATATTTATTCACAATTTATTCGAAGCTGTATATTCCATCGTGATGTGCTGGATGTCTTCCTCTGTTTGAAAAAAGATGTTTTTTTTTTATTTACTTGTGGTGGTGAGTGGAGTGGTGCGAATTTGATCGTTATATTATAAAGCTCTTTAATAATATCATTTTAGCGCGTTTTTTCGATTTATACTATTAGAGTATAGAAGGACGCTCCGTGTGAAACCATTCTTTCTGACGAACCTATGATATACGTAATATATTTTCATATTTTTGGTTACACGTATATTTGTTGTATGTCTTATTTTAAAAAATATTTCGTATAATCAAAGATTAAATATTCTATACAGGAAAGTATATATCGAAAAATGCGTTTCAAATAAGATTACATGGTCGTATCATCGATTTCATATATTCTTTTATGTTTTTGATCGCCATTATTTTTCAATTGAATTTAATGGAAAGCCATTGACGCGGTATTCGAGTACCGGAACAAGTATCACGCGGCGCCAAGCAGCGTTTTGAACCAACAGAAATCAAACAAGCCGGTTTTCTAGCAGCCCCGGCATATGGCAACGTTCCCTCGACACGAATCGTTTATCGCAGCCAGCGCGCCGTCTGAGGGATATTATTCCGTGCCCATTGTCCCATCGGTTGGAGGGGGGGGGTGGGTCAACTCAATTTCATTCTATCTCGTTCCGTCGGTCATCTCGTTGCCGCGTCGCGTCGGCAACGATCGTGGGGGAACTGAAGCGTGAACACCGCGCAGCCAGCCGGAAAAACGGAACCCGCACAGGGGGGCGGAAGCGAGTCCGAAACCGGCGACCGCGACGAATCTGCGCAATCGCACGACCTCGCTCTTCGAATTCACGGAGGGTAGGACGGAGATGATCATCAAAAACGCGCCCTCGAAGGCGTATAGGCATATTCAACCACAGTCGTCGCAACAATGGAATAAATCCATCGGGAGGCTCATAACGAGGCACCCAAACAGCACTGTCGAACCCGTCGTCCACCTCATTCAAATCCGTTTGAGGCCACAATAATCAACACTGCACCATCACAATCAATTATCGAAACCTTCCTCCGAGGAGGGAAGATAACGCGATCGATCAACTACATTCGCACAAACCATGTTAGTAGTATACTCAGTAAAATACGACTTAATAAAAAACCACACGACGCTAAAGCCAGCAAGAAGAAAACTTAAACTCATAAAATGAGAGCCGATAAGATGGTTATATGAAACATTTTAATATGAAAAAACCATGATACTCGTCAGCTGGAACAGTCGACAGGCCGAAAGTCGCACGGGGCAACTTGAAACGGATTCACCTTACAAAGTCCAAGAATTCATACACAACCCCGGCATATATTTCGAAAAGATCGGACAATTACAGCAAACTACAAAAACTTAAATTAGATATAACGACAATAAATGACAAAGTATGGCAAATAAATCAATACATCCAACAAACTAACGAGATGTGCGAACAAATAAAGTCGGAATTTCACCATAAACGCACTTGCGATAATTTAAAGAAAATCATAAAAAACGAGTCGAAACAATTAACGAAATTGACCACTCTAATAAATACGTTATATAAGACACGGACGAACGGACGTAGAGGTCTCATCGACGGAATAGGCGGAATAGCGAAAACATTGTTCGGTACAATGGACGCGAACGATAGAGAATTAATAAACGAACAACTAAATCTTTTACAAAATAATCAGCAAACCATTCAACATGTCGCGAAAAATCAAATAAAAATCTTAAATAGTACAATAGTACACCTAGATAAACTAGAAAATATATTAGACCATAACGGTAAATTACTAAACCATTACGTGCGAGAATATAGTACTCGCGAGGAAATAACCGAACATTTTACGGTAATCATCGCAATAATAGCCGATTTAATTCGGGATGCGAAAGATGTAATAGAATATCTTACGTATGTACGCAAGGGCGCGATGCACCCCGTACTAACACCTATTAGCGACATTATAACACATTTAAAAGAAGCAGCTATCCAATTACCTCACGGTTTATATTTCCCTTCGAAATTCGAAACGACGAATGGTTAGCACTAGAAGAATATATTAAAATAACTGCATACCGTGAAGGATCAATTATATTTACTGTATTGCGATTCCCACTAATCTCACAACCAGTATACGATATAATAAAGGTAACCCCATTACCTACGTACGATCATAAAAATATATTTACGCACGCGGAAATAAACCACGAAATAATCGTAGTTAATAGAGAAGGATTAACATATATCAAGAGACACGGTAGTGTCTCGCGCCAAGTCACGCGAAGCAAAGACCACGCATAGTAATAGCGAGGCACCCCGGGTATCTATACGCGAGTCGGATAGTTGAGAGTACCTTAGATTACCAGATCTGAATAACGGCTGAACCGATCGAATTCTTGATAAGCTTAATCGATAGCTTGGGTTCGATTTATATCAGGAAAGTGTATTTATTTTCGCTCTGCATGTTCTATAAAGCAAAGATATTACGAAGCAAAGTCGAAATGTGGAAATTTTCATGTAAGAAACGTCACCATCTCCATCATCATCATCGTCGTCGTCGTCCCCTTTACCGCTATATATGTATACAACACATGCATAGAATATAGTGGTATTATACTACACGTATATATACACGTACACAACACACATGTAATAATGGCAATGTATTTCTTGTACGGTTGGCGTCTTTGACGAAAGATTGCGCTAACGGCGCTTCGATGTTACTGCTTGCATGCATCCATACTTGCTTTTGACAGGTATAGGTTAAGTTTGCAAAATGCCGGGTGCAGTGTTCGTACGCTTTCATTTATAAAAAAGTAAAGATGCAAAATTCTTCGTAATACTTGTGGATAGTTGGATCAAGTATATCTCATTTATATTAGAGAAAACTAAAACATTACAAAAGTAATTTATGTATATGTAAAAACAGAACAAAACATAGCAATACATATATTTATAAAAAAAAGATGTGTGTATTCTATAATATGTTTATTATAAGATATGTATGTGTGTATTTTATAGATTCAACTACCCAGAAGTATCAGGAAGAATTTTGCAGCTTTACTTTTTTATAAATGAAAGAGTGCTATGCTATATAATGTTGCACTCTGGAAAATTTAACGTCAAATACCTGTCAAAAACCAGTATGGATAACTGCGAACAGTAATATAGGCATACGCACACAAGAATCTAGTATATTTGAATGCATTTGTTAAAGGAGTGTCATCATATAGTTATTCGTCATGCATCATATGACTACAGATAAGTATAAATAACATTGGTGAAATGCAGTCTGTGTGTAAAGTTAATGCATGTCTTATGAATAATTTATAAATATACATTTATTTTTCAGTGGAAGTAGAAGAATTTTTCAAGCTGTTGATAAGATTTTGACAAAGCCTGTGGCATCATGTTTATTGTAAATCAACATATTATAGTTAATTCTTATTTCGATGCGAATGCATTGCTTGCAATAGATGAAGCATGTTCTAGTATTGTTAATGAATATAATAGATTTGTTACGTTGTATTTTTCTATCTGTCGGAATGCTATTTGGTATATATATTTGACAGAAGAAATTTATTATTAAAACTGATATTATTGATTATTTTGTTCTTTTTAGTATTGAGACAAGGATTGGATGCAATATGTTGGTTTGCAATAGACGTGTTGCCGCAGACTTATCAAAATCTTAACAGCTTGAAAAATTTTTCTAGTTCCATTGAAAAATAAATGTATTTATAAATTTATTATAAAAATTTATAAATTATTTAAAAAAATAGATAAATATAGTTATTCGTCATGCATCATATGTAACTAAGAGATAAGTATAAATAACATTGGTGAAATGCAGTCTGTGTAAAGTTAATGCATGTCTTATGAATAATTTATAAATACACATTTATTTTTCAGTGGAAGTAGAAGAATTTTTCAAGCTGTTGATAAGATTTTGACAAAGCCTGTGGCATCATGTTTATTACAAATCAACATATTGTAGTTAATTTTTGTTTTGATGCGAATGCATTGCTTGAAATAGATGAAGCATGTTCTAGTATTGTTAATGAATATAATAGATTTGTTACGTTGTATTTTTCTATCTGTCGGAATGCTATTTGGTATATATATTTGACAGAAGAAATTTATTATTAAAACTGATATTATTGATTATTTTGTTCTTTTTAGTATTGAGACAAGGATTGGATGCAATATGTTGGTTTGCAATAGACGTGTTGCCGCAGACTTTATCAAAATCTTAACAGCTTGAAAAATTTTTCTAATTCCATTGAAAAATAAATGTATTTATAAATTTATTATAAAAATTTATAAATTATTAAAAAAAATAGATAAATATAGTTATTCGTCATGCATCATATGTAACTATAGATAAGTATAAATAACATTGGTGAAATGCAGTCTGTGTAAAGTTAATGCATGTCTTATGAATAATTTATAAATACACATTTATTTTTCAGTGGTAGTAGAAGAATTTTTCAAGCTGTTGATAAGATTTTGACAAAGCCTGTGGCATCATGTTTATTGCAAATCAACATATTGTAGTTAATTCTTGTTTCGATGCGAATGCATTGCTTGAAATAGATGAAGCATGTTTCAGTATTGTTAATGAATATAATAGATCTGTTATATTGTATGTTTCCATCTGTCAGAATGCTATTTGGTATATATATTTGACAGAAGAAATTTATATTAAAACTGATATTATTCATTATTTTGTTCTTTTTAGTATCGATACAAGGATTGGTTTATAATAGACATGTTGTCGCAGACTTTGTCAAAATCTGAACAGTTTGAAAAATTTTTCTAGTTCCATTGAAAAATAAATCTATTTATAAATTTATTATAGAAATTTATAAATTATTAAAAAAAAAGATAGAAATAGAAATAAAATATAAATAGAAATTTATAAGACTTAATTGCACACACAGACTGTGTTTCACCAATATTACTTATACCTATAATTGCATATGATGCATGACAAATAACTATATGATGACAATCCTTTGACAAATGCATTTGAATACACTGGATTTCTTTTTACATCTTTCGTTTTTGATATATAATCAAGATACAAGACGGATTAATCAAACAATTTATAGCATAGCACAAGCATATATAATAATATATTTTAATTTTAATGATAATAATTTTTTTAAAAAAAAAGAATGTACAAATAGATATTGTTCAATAGAAATCAAATAAATAAAAGGGTTGCTTTTTATAATTCAGAAATATAATAGATATATTAATTTTATCTGACTGCTCGTAAACATGTGTATAATAGCAAAACATGTACATGACACATTAAAAAAAAAAAAAAAAATAAATTATAAATGCTAAAAAATTAATTTTTTTAAAAAAAAGTGAAAAAAAAAAGCGCCAAGTGCACGCGCATAAGCGTCTTTTACTATAAAAGAACTCTTATACAAAATAGTGTTATTTTAATTATTTTAATACAAAAACACTGTCACATCCAAACTAAAAAGCTGTTTCACAAAATAGTTGTTCTAATTTTCTACAAAAATAATGTGATATATGATAAAAATATTGCGCCAAATAATAAAAATTTATGATACAAAATTTATTTATTATTACTTCTAATATTAAGAATTGTATCAAATTGCAATGTGATTAAAATAGTGGAACATATTTAAGTGAAAGAAATTTTTTATTAAGAAAACAAATTTCAGTATAAAATAACTTTTTAATTAGAGAAAAACTTGGCGCTGCAAAAATTCAAAATGTAAATAATACGTTAATTAGCATATGTTCAGTTTAGCAGCGCCAAGTTTTTCTCTAATTAAAAAGTTATTTTATACTGAAATTTGTTTTCTTAATAAAAAATTTCTTTCACTTAAATATGTTCCACTATTTTAATCACATTGCAATTTGATACAATTCTTAATATTAGAAGTAATAATAAATAAATTTTGTAACATAAATTTTTATTATTTGGCGCAATATTTTTATCATATATCACATTATTTTTGTAGAAAATTAGAACAACTATTTTGTGAAACAGCTTTTTAGTTTGGTCATAATAACGGAGGACGACTTAAAAAAGTGTACCCAAATAAATTCCAGATACATATCTGAGAAAACGCAACCAATACACCGTATTAATCCAAACGCGCCGTGCGAAATACAAATGTACTTGCAACCACAAAACCAAAACGAGGCTTGCAAAAGTAAACATGTAATTGCGACAGAAACGATATGGATACCGTTGCAACAGCCACTTACTTGGCTATACTCAACTGTACGCGAACAATCAATAATAATTCAATGCGAAAATTATA
Organism: Formica aquilonia x Formica polyctena; assembly: GCA_907163055.1. NCBI lineage: Eukaryota > Metazoa > Arthropoda > Insecta > Hymenoptera > Formicidae > Formica > Formica aquilonia x Formica polyctena. The sequence continues at coordinate 3,058 of CAJQTV010003466.1, read as the reverse complement.
ACGAGATTAGAAAAGTAATTAAAGGAACAGGGCAAATTACTCTTCAAAATAAATGTAAATTAATAACAACAGAAATGACGATCCAACCAAAAGAAGTCATACAAGGTAACGAAATAGAAACGTATTTACCGGAAATTAATATTACATTTATACGAGACAACACAGACATACTAGACACGAAACAACAGAATATCGTACAGCATTCAGAATTAACAGAATTAAAAAATAAACTAAAGGATATAAACAACGATTTGCAAAATACTAACGACAAATTCTTTACGAAAAAAACAATTCGTATATCCTATGGCGACAAGCGGAATAACCACAATAATTATAATAATATTAATAATTTATATATATTATAAAGAATAAAAAGAAACATACGAAACGACCGTCAGTCAGGATATACGAAGAAGACGAACCACGTATGCCATACGGATTCCCAAAACCCATATTAAAACGTAGTTTAAGTACACGATTTTAAATAAGTATAGGAATAATAAGAAACTATTATACCTCATATTGTATACGGGAAAAATGTTGTACATTAGAATAAGAAAAATAATTTTGTTTGTTTTGCGAAAAACGTCACTTTTACACCTCCGTTTTTCTTTTTTTTACGGAGGAGGGATGTTATAGCCCGAAAAGGCTATATACAAATTACTAGATACATATTATTTTAGAGATATATTATTTTATACGATAAGACATTGCTCAACGTGTAACGCGAATACAGATCACGTTACGAACGTTGACCGAGCGAAGCGCTGACAACGCGAGCCACGCGCAAAGCCCGAGCGAACGCGCAATCACTCATTACGAAAACGCGGAAATCAAGGCAAGCGGAATTAATGCGTTGCGAAAATGCAACGTAAAGATCCTACCTAAAAGCAAAAAGGAAATAGCGAAAATGAAAGCAAAGAAGTCCCTTAGAACTCCTTAGCTTGCATCCGGACGCTTCTCGGCTCACAAAGATAAGATGGAAGTGTACGCAAATTTCCTTCATTCGGAACGACTTAGTTACGAGCTTGTAAGTGAGATTTGCTTAAAATTTCTTCAAAACACATCAAGGAAATTGAGGAACAACGCTTCTCGGCTCACAGAGCTAAGATCGCTATGTACGCATGTTTCCTTCGTTCGGAACGACTTAGATACGTGCCTGTAAGTGAGATTCGCCAAAAATTTTCATAACACATCAAGGAAATTGAGGAACAACGCTTCTCGGCTCACAGAGATAAGGTCGCTATGTACGCAAGTTTCCTTCGTTCGGAACGACTTAGTTACGTACCTGTAAGTGAGATTTGCCGAAAATTTTCATAACACATCAAGGAAATTGAGGAACAACGCTTCTCGGCTCACAGAGATAAGATCGCTCTGTACGCAAGTTTCCTTCGTTCGGAACGACTTAGTTACGTGCCTGTAAGTGAGATTTGCCGAAAATTTTTATAACACATCAAGGAAATTGAGGAACAACGCTTCTAGGCTCACAGAGCTAAGATCGCTAAGTACGCAAGTTTCCTTCGTTCGGAACGACTTAGTTACGTGCCTGTAAGTGAGATTTGCTGAAAATTTTCATAACACATCAAGGAAATTGAGGAACAACGCTTCTCGGCTCACAGAGCTAAGATCGCTATGTACGCAAGTTTCCTTCGTTCGGAACGACTTAGTTACGTACCTGTAAGTGAGATTTGCCGAAAATTTTCATAACACATCAAGGAAATTGAGGAACAACGCTTTCGGCTCACAGAGCTAAGATCGCTATGTACGCAAGTTTCCTTCGTTCGGAACGACTTAGTTACGTGCCTGTAAATGAGATTTGCCGAAAATTTTCATAACACATCAAGGAAATTGAGGAACAACGCTTCTCGGCTCACAGAGATAAGATCGCTATGTACGCAAGTTTCCTTCGTTCGGAACGACTTAGTTACGTGCCTGTAAGTGAGATTTGCCGAAAATTTTCATAACACATCAAGGAAATTGAGGAACAACGCTTCTCGGCTCACAGAGCTAAGATGGAAGTGTACGCAAGTTTCCTTCGTTCGGAACGACTTAGTTATACGTGCCTGTAAGTGAGATTTGCCGAAAATTTTCATAACACATCAAGGAAATTGAGGAACAACGCTTTTCGGCTCACAGAGCTAAGATCGCTATGTACGCAAGTTTCCTTCGTTCGGAACGACTTAGTTACGTGCCTGTAAATGAGATTTGCCGAAAATTTTCATAACACATCAAGGAAATTGAGGAACAACGCTTCACGGCTCACAGAGATAAGATCGCTATGTACGCAAGTTTCCTTCGTTCGGAACGACTTAGTTACGTGCCTGTAAGTGAGATTTGCCGAAAATTTTCATAACACATCAAGGAAATTGAGGAACAACGCTTCTCGGCTCACAGAGCTAAGATCGCTATGTACGCAAGTTTCCTTCGTTCGGAACGACTTAGTTACGTGCCTGTAAGAGAGATTTGCCGAAAATTTTCATAACACATCAAGGAAATTGAGGAACAACGCTTCTCGGCTCACAGAGATAAGATCGCTATGTACGCAAGTTTCCTTCTTCGTTCGGAACGACATAGTTACGTACCTGTAAGTGAGATTTGCTTTAAATTTTCAAAACACATCAAGGAAATTGAGGAACAACGCTTCTCGGCTCACAGAGCTAAGATCGCTATGTACGCAAGTTTCCTTCGTTCGGAACGACTTAGTTACGTGCCTGTAAACGAGATTTGCCGAAAATTTTTATAACACATCAAAAAATGTGAGGAACAACGCTTCTCGGCTCACAGAGCTAAGATCGCTATGTACGCACGTTTCCTTCGTTCGGAACGACTTAGTTACGTGCCTGTAAGTGAGATTTGCCGAAAATTTTCATAACACATCAAGGAAATTGAGGAACAACGCTTCTCGGCTCACAGAGCTAAGATTGCTATGTACGCAAGTTTCCTTCGTTCGGAACGACTTAGTTACGTACCTGTAAGTGAGATTTGCTGAAAATTTTCATAACACATCAAGGAAATTGAGGAACAACGCTTCTCGGCTCACAAAGCTAAGATGGAAGTG
>CAJQTV010003430.1:0-13899 GCA_907163055.1 Formica aquilonia x Formica polyctena | reverse complement strand
AAATAAATATTGTTTTTATGTTAAAAGCTTTATATTAAATAAAATTTATTTTATAAAAATAAAATTAATAAGTACATCTATTTCTTTACAATAGTAGTTTCAAATTTAATTATATAATTAAATTTTATTAATAATTTTTAGATTGCAAAAAGAAAAAATAAATATAATAGATATATCGCGATTTAATTAAAAAAAGTAATAAATTTCGATTAATAGAGAATAACTCAAGCTTTCAACATTATTACATTTCTTTCGAGTTTTATAGGCGAATCACATACGTGATACAATCGATATGCATACGGCATTGAAGTAACGCGCTGAAGTCTCTCACCTAATCCCCACTCCGCCCAAAGCTGCGCGAAGCGAGGTTGTTCTCTCCGTGAACGCAGTATAGACACATTGGTTTGCGTTGAACCTCGCTTCGCGTGGAAAGTTGTAAACCCATGTGAAACCTCACTTCGCATTAAAAAGTGTATGCATAAAACAGTGGGTTCCGCCCTCCCTACAAGGGGGTTCCACTTCCGAAAGAAATAACCTAACCCAAACCTATTTCTAATTTAATTTCTCTCTATCTTTAAAATATAAACTTGGTAATTTATGCTGTCTGCCATATAAACAAAATATAGTGAGTAAGGGCCCGAGCACATAAAAAAACTTAAGCAGTAAACTTAAGACTTAAGAATTTCAACCATACGGAATTTCCAGCGTAGCTTACGTTTCAATATGGCTGCCTTACTGTTCGACCGTGATTGATCAATTCGCTTACGTCTTAAGTCTTACTGCTGAAGTTTTTTTATGTGCCACGGTCTTAACATACTAAGTAAAAATATCAAAACAAATCAAAACAAATCAGTGTTTGGGAATGTAATGAATGTTTGTATATAACATCACCAGTCTCAGTATGTCATATAGTCGTGTATCAGTCAGTTGGATAATTTCAAGATTTCCTTAATTTTCAACATGCATTTGCACAAATTTATCAATTTGACATACAATTTTGATTCTTTGTGGAATTTTTTGTTGAGAAGAAAGTTGTTCGTGGCGAAATAACGTGTTCAAGATGTGAAAATGTATTAGTACTAAACACATTCATAAAATAATATTTTAGTTAATAACTTTTTAATAAAAAACGAGCGACGGCTAAAACCTTCTGAAGGTCACTCAGGAGAGTGACCTTGACAATATATGTCAAGGTCAAAATCATCGGGGCTGCATACCCTAAACGTCACTTTTACCATAACTATTTTCAGTGTGCAATTTATCGTTAACGAGATATTTTGCAAAAACCATTTTCACAAAATTTTGACGCGCTGTAGCTAAAAAAATATCTATCTTACAGAAAAAAGTTTCAAATAAGAAAAGTGGGGAATTTTGTTCTCTACAAAAATTGTTACGATTATTTTTGTCGTAGGATCAACCGTTTATGAGATATTTGGCAAAAACTAATTTCCAAAATGGCGGCTAGAGCATACCCCCCCCCCCCCCGCCAAGCCAACTCTCAATTACGCTCAGGGGGCACCCCTGAACAATTCCCAGAAGGAAAATCATTTGCGTAAAATTATGCATTATGAACCTAAGTTTTTATCTCTGGCGCCTGGACTACAGTTGCACCGATGTTATTTATGGCTTTAAGCAAGACTTAAAACATTTGTTTTTGTTTGTAATAATAACCAATATTATTTGGCTTTTGTTTTTAGACTATAGACTATAATTTAATCATTGATTTACTTATATTTAATAACATTTTTCTCCATTACTATAATGCATACCTACTCACTGATCAAATTTCGTCCCTTATTTTAGCAATCGTGAATGTGTGTAGTAAAACTACTAATTTTAAGAATCTTGATTCTTAATTTTTTGAAATAGAAAATGCAATATAAAATAGATTATTCATTCATTTAAATTAGCATGTTACACGTGGTATCAAAGTTTATCGGATGTACACATTTTAAATATTTAAATAAAACAAAGTAGATACGATTCGAGATAGAAAATGTAATACAAAATATATTATTCATTCCATTTAAATTAGCATGTTACACGTGGTATCACAATTTATAGGATATGCGCATTTTGAATATTTAAATAGATCACAATAGATACAATGATGAAAGAGTATATTTCAATGTTGCAATACGCACTTCTATTGTGTTTCAAGGAAATATTTTAGATCATATATATTGATTAAATTATAATATGTAAAACTATTATACCGTCGCAGATAAAAAATTAAAAAAACATTTTGAAGCTTGAAGTTTAAACTTTAATGTGCTATTGATAGTTTTTCTAATGTTTTCATTTCTAAAAAATGTAGGTTTAGTTTCAAACTCGTGTAACACGACCAAAAAAAATATATGCGGTTTATTTGTGTATAAGACATTAAAATCGAAAAAATTGCAGCCGATCAAACAATTAATGTTCTGTGCACTTTATGTTTGCAAAAATCATATTTGTTAACAGTTTCGCAACTATTTTGCGTTTGATGATATAATACAGAGTAATCGAGATGTTGTCTACCTTTAAAAATATTTTGTTTATCTTTAAAAAAATGTAGGACCAGTTTATGACATAACATATGTTATTTTCACGTAAATTGTTTTAAATCCTAACAAATATATATGAAGTACCTCCCCAAATAAAAAAAAATTAATAATATACAAAAATGATGAAATGAAATATACAATTTGACGGAGAACTCTTTAATATATCGGCCGTAGAAGTTCATGTGCTTGATTCTGGAACTAGAATATTGTTCGAAAACATCAATGCACTAATTATTGATGTAGAGAGAGAAATGTGAGATGTACACTATCCCGTAAGCTATCCAATTTTTGGCCATACTACCCTTATAACTTTTTATGCCAAATATTGCAAAAAAACAATTTATGTAAACAAGTTAGGACAATCCCATTTAAAAAATAAAAATCGGATGATCTTAAAATAACTTCATGACCTTCATCCAAAATCAAACCAATGGCAACATCTTATGTCACCTTCGAAACTTTTTAACTTATGTCTGAAAAGTTTTTTTTTTAAACCATTTGATTTCCAGATATTCGGCTATATTAATTGAAATAAAACATTTTATATATATATAAACATATATTTATAAATAAAGTATATTGTCTATATTTAAAGTCCAGTATTTTAAAAGAAGCTAAACCCTTTTGTAAATAAACTGAAATTGAAAGAAGGCTGTTACATAATTGTATGCAAAAGACTAAATTTGTAATATTTTATATTATTTTATTCAAAAAAAAAAGTAGAAAATTAAAATACATAAAGAATTATATATATTGTATATCGCATACGTGCGCGGAGTAGTTGATCTTTTAACAAGCATTGGTATCACTCCTGATATTATAATGGGTCACTCCATTGGCGAATTGATTTGTGGATATACTAATGGACATCCATGGCGCTTAACGGCCGAAGAAACGATCATGTTGGCATATTATGTCGGCTTAATATTTTTTAACACAAAAATAATAGATGGCTTAATGGCTGCATTAATCTCGATTTCGAAACTATGAAAAATATGTATCCATTGGATATTGATGTAGCTTGTTACAATAATTCACATAATTCTATTGTGGATGGACCAACCAATTCTGTAAGAGCATTCATTGCTAAGCTGCAGATTTGTGAAAATGCTTAAATAATATAAATAATATATCTATATGCTTATAATTATGTTTAATTTTAAATAAATGATAAAGTTTATTCCTATTTAGGCTGACAACATCTCTGCGAAAGAAATATCTTTCAGATGTATATCTTTTCATAGTCGTTACGTCGAGCCCGCAAAAGTTAAACTTTTAGAATATTTGAATCAAATATTCACAACAAGCGTCTCTCCAAGTTCAAACAAATTTATGTAAAATCGAAGTCTAATTTCTGCTTAATAACGATATCAGTTTAGAAGAGACAGTAACGTTTTTAAGTACACTTGCATATTTTTTGCTGTTGCTTTATTGTTAATACTGTTCTGTTTGCTATTTTAATAATAATGGATAAGAATACAATTGAACCAGTCAAATCAATTCCGATGTTTTACGCTGGACAAAGTATATTTTTGACAGGCGCGACAGGATTTCTGGGCAAAGTACTCATCGAGAAGATACTGAGATTTTGCCCGGATATTCGAGAAATATTAATATTAATGTATTTGAAAAAAGGACTAAGCCTTAATGAAAGACTCGAAAAAATATTAAACTTACTTTTAAGTTAGAAATAGAAATGAATACTTCTTGCAGCACACACACTCACACACACACACACACACACACACACACACACACGACACGCGCGCGCGCGCACACACACAAAAACACAATATTTTGTTATAAATTGTTATATTAATAAATAAAATTTCTAAATAATTTTTATCCTAAAATGTTATTATAATAGAAAATTTATTTTAATAATTATACAATTGGAAAACGAGAAATAGAAGTATATGGGATAAAATATCGGGAAACGTTAAAAATATTAAATTGTATGAAAAATTGAAAAACGTTTTACAATTTTTGCGTAAAAATATCTAAGCATTATGGCAAATTTTTTCATAAATATTGTATATACATATATTGCATTAAATTAATTTATAATATTAATTATTAGTTTCACACCAGAATCCATATGTTTTGTCGTGAACTATACTTATCTACTATTACTATTACATGCGTGCGCGCTCCGTAAATATATACAGGGTGGCCCACGTAAAGTGTTACAAGCTAATAACTCTAAAAATATTTGTCAAATCAAAAAATTGTTCATGAGAAAGTTTCATGTTTTCGAGGGGCCTTTCTAACTACGTAAATATAAAATTGCCCCCGCTCCCCTTCTAAAGGGGGCGGGAGGTAACTTTAAAATTTTAAATGAAACCCTCCATTTTTTATTGCACATTCTTTTAGCTTATCTCGAGAGCTTTTCAAAACGCTATAATAAAGTATTTTTTCTTTAAGTACTTTTTGAGTTATTTTATATCTTAATCTGACATATTTTGATATAAAAAGTAAAATATCTCGTAAAATATTTAGTTTTCGATAATCTTACCATAATTAGCATTTTAACAAATACTCCCCATTTCTGTTTGTAAAAAGTTGTCAATTTTGTATTATCATCAATTATACCATCATATTTTATATTCAAAATGTAACGTCCCGGTGATGTCTGATATACAAAAAAAAATCTCGAAACTTTCATTTGTATCATTATAGAAATATTTCACCGGGTGGATAATGTTCCGAAAAGTACTCACTCCCGATTTTTTTGAAACTCAGTATTCTTACGTATTTTGAGGCGCTGATTATGAATATCATAGTGAAAATTGGCTACTATTTGATTTTTATGGTGAAAACTATAAAAATCCATAAAAATTATAGTTTTTTACGCTTATCTCAGTAAATACGAAAAATCATGATAAATGTTTTAGACAAAAGTTTTAAATCTCACAGAGATAAACATTTTATATCCTATTCATTTTTACCATGCAAGTGATAGTTTTCGAGAAAATCAAAGTTAAACATATATTTCAAACCAATTGCTGTATAGGTATATAATAAAAGGTGAAATTATAAAGGCTGACAGTACTGCGTAGAAGTCCCAATATATAACCTCGCTTTGCGTGGAAAGTTGCAAACCCATGTAGAACCTCGCTTCGCGTGGAAAAATGTATGCGTGGAAACAGAAGTTTTAAATGAAAACCTCCATTTTTTATTGCACATTCTTGTAACTTATCTCGAGAACTTTTCAAAACACTATAATTAAGTATTTTTTCATGAAGCACTTTTCGAGTTACAAAGCTTGAAAATTACAATTCCGCCGGCATTAGCATTATCTAAAGTGCACCGCGTGAAGATTGTCCGGTCGGATTTACATCTCTTTTGTGTTGTGCGTGTGTGCGTGTGTGCGTGCGTGCGTGCGTGCGTGCGTGCGTGCGTGCGTGTGTGTGTGTGTGTGTGTGTGTGTGTGTGTGTGTGTGTGAGCAAACAATTAAATAAAAAAATTTTTATTCAAGATGTTTAAAGTGACACCAAAAATGTTAGCCCGCGTCCGAGTGTTTTCGTAAAATAATTTTAAAATGTATTTTAAATGTATTTTAGTATTGTGTACTTCATTTTAATCACCCAAGCTGTTATCTCGTAAGGTAAGCAAAATAGCGAAAAATGTTGCATACAAATATTTTAGGGTTCGAAGGGAGGTATGAGGTAATGACATTGATTTTCCCGTAAGGGTCGTTTTTCAAGATCAATTTTATTTTTTTAAACAGCAGCACTTATTTTTCGTTGCATTTTTTGGTTGATATAATTCAATTAAACATTTATGATATCTTGATATTTTTTTGTAAAACTAATAGTTTTTGAGATTGGATTCAAAGAATAAAGAATCGTAATTTTAGGTCAGATCAAAATCAACTTTATTTTTTTTTAATGAAAACTATTTTTTATTGTACTTTCGGATTTATTTAATCAAAATAAATGTTTTTGGTACCTTATCAATTTTTTACAAAATCATAATAGTTTCCGAGATATTTGAGCTAAAAATTGCGATTTTCACAAGCACTAAAGCGCACAAACCTTTCATTTCGGGGGAGTGCCTAAAACGCGTTTGAAGTATTCGGAGAATCGCCGAAGCTTAACTTTTACAAAATAATAAGGCACAGCGCCCTTTTTCAGTATAGATTACTACCACAAAACACTTTCATTATGCTCCTATTCAGCTGATTGTTTTTAGTTAAAATCGATTCGAGTTGGCTCTTATTGATTTGTTTGATACGTTTGGTTATTAAAGTAAATTTATTTTGTTCTCTCTCGTTAATTGTGTCATTATCAACATGGCAGATTACCCGCCCTCAGAAATTGTTGATATGATTGGTATTTATTATGTCGCTGATAATAATGCTAGAGAATAAAGCAATTTTGCATTTAATAGCTAGAGCGCGTACGGGACAGATGAAACGCAAACGTTCTAAAAAACCATTGAATAACAACGATGCCATTATCGTAACTATATTAGGAATGATAATAATGAATCCGCACATTAGTCAATGTCAAATTAGTTGTGATTTAAATATGTCTTCTGCGACTGTGTGTAAATAGAATTTTACGTGGCAATCATATTCATCCTTATCACATTTCACTTAATCAGAAGCTTTCTGATGATGATAAAGTTCTTCGTGTCACATTCTGCAGATAGGCTGTAACTCAAATTCAGCTCGATCCCTCATTTTTTTCTCGTATTATGTTGAGTGACGAGGCCGCATTTGAGAGCAATGGCATACTGAATCGGCATATTAGCCATTATTATTCTGATATCAATCCGCATTGGGTTCGTCATGTAGACAATTAGCATCGATGAAAGGTGATAGTTTAGTGTGGTATGGTTTTAGATAGTCATATTGTTGGACCCTACTCTTTTGATAGCAATATTACAGGGGAATCATATTTACGTATGCTACGAGATGTGTTGCCAAGGATGTTAGAGTTTGTCAATGAAGATACAGTCCAACGTGTGTGGTTGCAACAGGACGGTACACACCATGCACGTCCTGTAAGAGACTTTTAATATATCTATATGCTTATAATTATGTTTAATTTTAATAAATGATAAAGTTTATTTCTATTTAGGCTGATAACATTTTTTTAGTACATCTTTGTATAGTCGTTACGTCGAGCCCGTAGCATTAAATTTTTGGAATATTTGAATCAAATATTGCCACAACAAGCGTCTGTCCAAGCTCAAATAAAGTTTCGTAAGGCAAATTACATATTAAATAGAAGATAAACTGTATATCATGATTCTATGGCTCTAAGTTATTCTTTCAGTTTTGACCTGCAGCATTTCCGGTTTAATGATATGTATAATTCTACTCACGTGTATAGCTTTACCATTTATGAATAATCAAAGTTTGACTTCTGCTTAGTAACGATATCGACTTAAAAGAGCCAACAACGTTTTTAAGTACAATTGCATATATTTTTTGCTGTTACTTTGTTGTTAAGACTGTTCTGTTTGTTATATTTTAATGACGATGGATAAAAATACAATTGATCCAGCCAAATCAATTCCAACGTTTTACGCTGGACAAAGTATATTTTTGACAGGCGCGACAGGATTTCTGGGCAGAGTATTCATCGAGAAACTACTGAGATCTTGCCCGGATATTCGAGAAATATTTATATTAATGCGTCCGAAAAAAGGACTGAGCCTTAATGAAAGACTCGAAAAAATGTTAAACTTATCAGTAAGTTAAATATAGAAATGGATATTATTTTTTTCTTGCAGTATATACACACACACACATACAATATTTCGTTAAAAATTGTTACAGTAATAAAAAGAATTTTTAAATAATTTTTATTATGAAAATGTTATTATAATAAAAAATTTATTTTAATGATTTTAAAATTGGAAAAAGAAAAGTAGAAGTATATGTGATAAAACATGGAGAAACGTTAAAAATAATAAGTTCTAAGGAAAAGTTAAAAAACATTTTACAATTTTTGCGTAAAAGTATCTAATCATTATGGCATATTTTCTTATAAATACTACATATATGTATATAACAATTTTTAATTTTAGTTATACGATAAATTACGAGAGAAACAACCTTTAAATTTCAAGAAATTAATTGTTGTTTCTGGTGATACCAGTCAAGAAAATTTAGGATTGTCAGCTGTCGATAGACAAATGTTAACTGAAAGAGTGACTATAATAATTCATAACGCGGCAAGCGTGAAATTTAACGACAGTTTAAAGTACGCCATTCTTACTAATACCAGATCAACGAGAGATATATGTATCTTAGCTGAAAGTATGAAGAATCTAATGGTAAGTCTACACAGATTGATTCTGCATTTGCATATTTATAAAAACTTTTATTATATTTCATTATGTAAATTATCTTACATAGGATTTTATGCGATATACTACCCAGGTAGCAAGGTGTCGTCTATTTGACGGCATTTTATGGTCATTCTTATGACGAAACAGACGTCTTAAGATGACGTCCAAATGTCATAAAATTGACGTACTTTTGTCTCATCTTAACGACGTTATAAATCGACGTTGAAAATACGTCATTATTTTCGTGTTATTAATGTCGTTTCTAGGAAGCAAGGTGTCGTCTATTTGACAGCATTTTATGGTCATTCTTATGATGTAACAGACGTCTTAAGATGACGTCTAAATATCGTAAAACTTACGTATTTTTGTCTCACCTTAATAACATTATATATCGATATCAAAAATACGTCATTATTTTCATGTTATCAACGTTATTTATAACTTCTTAATTTCATAATAATAAATGATATGTCATTATTAGTATTATTATAACGTTAATTAAAACGTTATAATAATAACAATAATGATATATAATGCCGTATATTATTATGAAGTTAAGAAGTTAGAAATTATATGATGATACAAATAATAACATTGTATTTAACATTTTTTGAAAAACATTTCACAATTATAGAAATACGTACGTACGTATAGATATAATAAAATTGCAAGAATTTTTAATAATGAAAGAATCCGTTACTGTTGAATATAAAATCTATATTAAGATTTTTGGTATTCTTTTTTGGAAATTTATTTTGAAATTTGGCGCATATATTATATGTAATCAATACCACTGTCGCATCAATCAATGATAGATTGCAGCATTTATGTAATACATTAATTAGTATCTAACAAGCACTTTTCCATCCATTGGTGACAACATTAACAGCTACAAGTAGAATATATTAGTGGCAAAAATAACATCTCTCTTTTTCTGGACTAGACATAAAAAATATTTGTTTTTATTTGTTAAAGAGCAAACTATTTAAAAAATGATTTATTTTTTAAAATTCTAAGAGGAAGAAGATGTTTCCCCTTTTTTAATCCAAAAAAACGAAAACAATTTTTTTTCACAATTTTTTAAGTACCTAGAAATTTATATTTCAATATATACATATAACTTTTAAATTAACGTAAAAGCAAGTATATATTATTTCTGTTTCATTTTCTACAAATAACTCTTACTATGACTGGATTAAGAAATAAAAATACAGAATAAGTTGATCACTTATTTATTACATATCAACTATAATAACATAATAAAATGTTTTATATTGTGTTATTATATTGTGTTATTATATTGTAAAACAATTTTTTCTCTATTACAATAAACAGATATCTATTACAATAAACAAATAATAATTTTCTTTCTTCATTGCACATACGTATATGTAAACTATAAAACTATATAAAGTTAAATAAAAAACATTTTAAGTACAGTAAAGTTATAAATATAAAAATGTTTGTTTTACTTAATAATATTGGATATTATTACAAACTAATACAAAGATAATTTTATTATAAGATGATTTAAATAAAATAAAATAATATATGAACATCAAACAAAATAATATGAAGAGTAGTGGAAACAACTGAAAAACTAAAAAATTGAATGAATTAGTGGAAATGAAACCCAACATTTTCGAGATTTCTTATAATATGGAAATATCATACATTTCGCTGTTATTAAATCTATCGGCCAAATCTCATTTTCATCTGAAATTTCGTGGCTAATAAAAATTTTTAACTTCTTAGAATTGAAAGGATATTTATATAATGATTCGCAACCTACAAATCTGTTACCAATGAAAAATATGTTATTGTTTAATTTAATTATATTCAAAATTTGTATTAAGATATTTTTTTTAATTAAACAATAACAATCAGCATTTGAATTAATAGAAAAAACTACACGATGAAAACTTAATTTTTTATATTGCTCACAATGCATATGTAAAATAGATGTATGTAGCGGGCCTAAATTATGACTGCAATTTAGCTCTATTAGCGAGTTACATTTAATTTTATTTAACGGAGAACTATAACTTTCTGTTAAACGTCTACAGATCTGCTGTAATGGATTAGTAGGACTTTTTACATACCTTTTTAATTTACCAAGATAACTTTCAAAGGGAAATGTAGAAAATGTATCCAAAGGACCGAAAATGTCGACATCATCAGCTAAATGACTTAATAAATGAACATTATATATTAAAAATTGCCTACCATAAATTTTTTCTGAATGTTGAATAAATGTTGTTAAAATTTTCTTAGCATGTTTTGAAGAAAATTCTGAAATATGGTTATCAGATACTAGTATAGAAATTCCAACATGAAAAAGTAAAAAGTGTTCATAAATAGCTATATCGATATTATTTTGAAGCACAATTGGTCCTAAATACAATAAAAAAGTTCTGAATTCAGTTCCTTTCCATCGAGCTAAATCTTCTAGTCCCCGTGGTTTTCTATTAATTTCTAAAGGAACATAAACTTTTAATTGTTGTAAATGTTTAGATATTTGTTTAAATGAATGACCATTCAATTTTACTGCTAATAATTGACCACTAACCCATGTATTTAACAATTTGCGCATAATACCTAAGCATACATTATGTAAATAATCAATAGGAAAACATCTTATAAGATCTATTGGTAATTTAGTTAATGGAGAAATACCTAAGTGATAATCTTCATCTGTTTGCAAACGAAATGAAACATCTGTTCTTTTAATAGCTCTTATATCTGGAAAAATTATGCGGCCGTTTACACGCTCACCATATACGGTACATTTATCACATGCTGAGTATCCTGTATGCGACTTTACACATTTTAAATATGCTCGTGCAGGAGCATCACAGACAAAATTATGTAATACAACTTTATATTTCTTTGCATTAACCTCTAAACCATTTTGTATTAAATATTCGAGTTCATTTACAAAACTTTCTAAAAAGATGTCTAAAGAATCAGGTTTTGAAGTACCGCAAAATATTCCTATTGGAAACGGGCTACTGTTTAAATTTTTTAATAAACATAGAATCGGCCACAATTGTGTATTGCAACTATTGAAAAGTGGTAAACCATCTATGTTTATTTGTAACTGAACATCTTTGCAATAAGATGAATAATCATGTTCAACTAATACTCTTTTTAAACTTGTTAATAGTCCAAAATGATAATATTCTCCATTATTTAGCTTTTTTGACTTCATAATTGAAGGAGTATTTAACAGAGTTTTACTACTTAGCGGTAATTCCGGATGAAAAGGCCGTAACAAATGTAACAGCTCTGTAACACGAATATGTGGTACATTTCCATTTACGGCCCACTCTCGTAATTTATCTATTAGATTTTTATCATTGGAAAGATCATTGTTATTATTAGAAAACTCATTGCTACTATTAGAAAAATCATTGTCATTATTAGAAAAATTATTGTCACTATTAAAAAAATAATTATTAGAAACATTGTCACTATTAGAAAAATTATTATCATTAATAGAAAGATTATTATCATTTCCAGTGTCCAGAGATAATCCTTCATTACAATCGATAATTTCAATGAACTGAGTATCATTATTATCACGTAAATCATTAGTATTATCAAGTGTATTAAAGTTATCATAAAAATATTCAAAATTAAAATCAGTCTTAAACGAACTGCTGTTACAAGGTATATTTATATTAACGGCGTCAATAGTATCATCTATCTTATATGTTTTAATAGTTTCAGTAGAAAAATCATTCTTGAATTTTCTTTCAGTGCTTCCATTATTATTGGTAATTACAAAGAGCATGTCATTTACTATTTCCACTACTCTTCTACGTATTTGGCGTTTTCCTACATATGGACTTTTTTTATAAACTAATTTTTGTTTGTTACAAGACATATTAATTTTAATTAAATAAAATAAATATAATATGAAATGAAAATATGAGAAAATCAAATTTTCACGCTTTCTTCTATATAGTATTAAAACTAAATTTTGAATTCTTATAAATTTAAATATTGTTTCTTTGAATTGTATTAACAAGCGTTTTGTTACAGTTTTTATGAATGAAAACAATAATAAATCATTATTGGCGATTACTTATTATTTTGTAAACTTACTTTAGAACGTTGTGGTGCATGTTTTAACCATATTTTCAATATATCCTCCACGCTACGGTCAGTTGCATCTAAATGACAGCTTTTCACAGCATCTTCAATAATATTGTCAAAAGTTTATGAAAATTAGTTATAAATAAATTTTGGAATCAGACTATTATATATAAAAATAAAAACTTACTAACAACTGCTGTTTTTAATAAACACTCAGAAAATGGTTTTTTATTGTCGCGTTTCCCGAAAAAAGAGAAATTTTTGGCTCAATTATCCGTATATAAAAATTTCATTATTTTATTTGTTAAAGTAGTTATGTTTTTACCGCCCAAACTTGCCAAATACAATGTCTAAAAAAAAATTTTAATCAAATAGTTTCAAAATATATAATAAGTTATGTAAAATGTTTAAAAGACATATAGTTTCTCTTTACCAAAATATTCAATTTTTCATTTTCCTTTAAATAGGTCTCCAAAATTTCTAAATGCTCCAAAGTATCTATAGGAAATTTTACTGGTATATCAGCTGGTAAAATACCTGGCACTTTATTTAATTCCTTTTTTTTTAGTAAAGCTAGTATTTGTGTATTTTGCTCTTTTATTTCAACCAACAATATTAGTAATTGCTTCTGAAATGCTATTAATTTTATATTATTTTACTTTTATTTTTAATGAGAATTGCAGACATATAATTATTCATTAAATTATTTTGTTCTTACATAATTCACCAGTTAAATTAGTTGACTGTGGTTTTTGTGAAGATGTGCTCGCAATACAATTTGTCGCAGTTAAAATACTAGAAGTATTATTTGATATACTTGCAGATTTTTCCACAATTTGTGGTGTATTAGTAACTGCCAAATTTATAGTCCTTGTTTCAAATTCATCATCTATTAAAAATAATCGTAAATGATAAAATAAATAAAATTTTAGTATTTTGAAATAT